>CAUYLG010024916.1:0-10672 GCA_963573385.1 Cacajao melanocephalus
CCAACACCCTCCTGAAAAGCCACAGATCTGCCTCTGTCACTGTTCGGCTTGCATTTTCTGGAATGCATCAGTGTTATCACACCTGGTCTTCCTATTTCTTCAGGCTTCGTTCACACTGCACACTTCTTTTGTGATTCTCCCTGTCGTTGCTGAATTGCACCCGTCCCATAGAGGGCTAGTAGATTTGAGGTCCCTAGGCCATTTCACCTTTTCTACAGCGAAATCATATAGATTAAAATAATTCCTGTGAAGAAATACATGGGCAGAGTTCAAGAGAATTCCAAGCACAAGCATCCAGGTGTCCTCTCCAAGTGGAGTAATAGACAATGCTGCAATCTTCTGGCTGCAATGTGTGATTCTGACCTATCCTCGCTCTGGAGAGGTTTAACTGTGTGCGTTAACAGCAGTGATAACTGATGCGTTCTAAGTCAGAATCCACGAGAGGGGAGGTGTCGGTGGTGAGGTGCCTGATTTAGGGGCACACGGATTTACAGAGTGTGCAGCTCTGATTTGGGGATGCTAGTGGTGTCAGCCCCATGAAGACATTTTGTTCGTTATTCTTGGCAGATATTAGGAAATCTAGGGCAGGATTTCAATGACAGCTAGAGAAAGTAGTACAAAATAAGAATGAGCAGAGTATAGACAAGTAATGGGTGTGAATTGGACTGGAAAATACAGTGGTAATGTCAGAGAGATTCACCAATAGTTATTTGTTACGTGAGTGAGTCTAGAAACCCACGAGAAGTGTGCACAGTTAGCACAAGAGTTGATGTGGGCTTCATAGAACAAGTGATGGTCTCTGCCTTTAACTGCTCAAACATTGAACACATCTATAGAAAACAGTTTGAGGTTAAAATATCTACTGAACTGTCTAACACAAAGAAAATATCTAGGAAGAAATCAGAGGTGGTAACATCAATAGACAAAAATTGTATAATATCTAGGTCAAATTCTTGGCCAAAAAATACGACAGAACTGCACCCAAAATGGCAAGTTTTACTGAGGGAGATAATGGCTAACTTCAAAAGTAGAGAAATATGTCACACTATCCACTGGTAAATGTAAGTCTACCAAATCTGTTCATTTCCTTATGTGACTAAATTGAGTCAAATCTCTGTAAAATGTCTGCCACAATTGTATAGAAAACGTTTGCAGATTTGCTGCCTTTAACATGTCATGAATCATTTACTTTCCTTGGAAAATTTTCTTTTCACTGTTCTTCTGAACAGCCCCTACACGCCTGTCAATCTAGCTCTTCCGCCGACCCCTTCTCTGTGATGCCTACCTGGAAGGCACATGTGAGCAATGAGATGTTTAGAAGGGACTGTGACGATGCTGACCCCTTTCAAAGATGCACGTACATGTGAGCACACCCAAATGCACCAAGACATGTTCTGGGGCAGAACATGGCTTCAGTGAATATCACTCCTTTTCTTATTGATGTCCCGGCGCAAACAGAATCAGTTTGTTTGCTGAAGCAAAAGGAGTCACCCACACATAGTGGATGTGGATGAGGTGGGGACAACAAGGCAGAAGAATCCAGCCTGTGTGACTCAGACCCAGGTGCCCTCTGCCTGGCCTTTTCAGCGTTTCCTCTTCTTGCTGCAGGTGTGCCAGCCATTATCTGACCTCTGAGACTGAGGGAGAGACGACAGGAAAGGAGAATCCAGCCTGTGCGTCCCAGAGGCCCGTATGTGAGAGTGGAAGTCTGATACTTAAGGAAAGGCGGGCTCAGCATTTAGAGAGGTCTGGCTCTGGCTTGGCCTAGGGCTGGTCTAGAATAGAAGCAAGAGAGATGCTCGGCCTTGTAGAGCCCAGTCACAGCTGTCCTGTCAAGGGGCTGCTCTCTCTGCAATGTGAACATCCTGCAGAGACGTCCATAGAGAGGCTGCAATCCCAGGATGATGCAGAAAAACAACTTGAAGTCAGCAGGGGATGTTTTTAGGGGAATGAGGAATCAGGTGTGGGATCAGATTGGTAAGGAAAGTGCAGCCTGAAAAACTACTATCCATTGTGACCTTTAGGAGGAGGAGCCCTGGTGACTAGAGGAGTGAAAAAGAAACCCTGGAAGGCCCTGGGTCCTGGAGACACATAGGGACTGGGGTCTGGTTCTGTCCTTGAGGGTCCCTGAGAAGTATCATTAAAAAGCCACGCGCAGTGTTTTCTGTCCAGTGCTCACTGTCCCCGCTGCTGTCCCTCCCAGATTTTCTCGGTGTCCAGTTTCCTTCCCTGGGGTCTTTTCTGCAGCACCAGATCCCACGCGTAGATTCACCTTCTGTGCCCAGAGTGGGGCTTGCACGGCTGAGTGGAAAAGACCAGATTTAGAAGAATGTCCTGTGTCTGCGCAGGGTGTGGGGTCTGGACGATGAGGTGTGGACATTTGAGCTTCACTAGAGGCCTGAGGGAGCAGAGGTGCTCCTCAATACCTGGACTCCTTCCTTCACTCTCCTCCCATTTCTCTCCTTACTTTCGCTATGGGCAGGGAGGGCTCAGGGCTACCTGAGGTCCTTGCTAAGCTCAGGGCCTCTAGCCAAGGTGTTGTTTTCAAACTCTGTAATGACTGTCTCTGAAACTGTAGAAACATTTATTTCCATGTGCCCAGGACAGGGTTAGAGGGCACCAAACCCACCCACTGCAAGCTACGCATCACCCTCGTGCCCCAGTGAAAAGAGTTGGAAATCAGAAACCTACTTAAGCCTCCCCTCTGTCCTCTCTCCCAGACACCCCCTGGTTTCATCTTTCTGCAGAAATAAAGAGGAGGTGGCCACAGGGAGCAAGTGGAGGTCCGGGCATTGTCCTAGGCAGCAAAGCCAGGCAGTCACCCCAGAGGGTTGGGGGAGGTGGTGGAGGTGTCTGTGACCAGGGAATAGTGAAGACCCGCTTACTAAAGTGAGGACGGATGGCATAAACTGAGGCTCAGATGGTGGACCAGACCTCCTGGGCCATCTACTTATTTTTTTCTTCTGTTCCAGTTTAGGTAAGAATAGGACAAACACACACACACACACACACACACACACACACACACACACACGCACGCACACACAATGTCTTGAAGATGTTCCTTTCCTCAAATAAGAATTCTTAGAGGATTGACTCAGGCATTGAGGGGAGAATGAGCTTCACTCTTAGGCCTAATGTGTTGGGGACTTTTAAGGGATTTGGATGGCACTGAAGTTCCCAGACTCTGGCGTCTAAGACTTGTGCCCTTTTAGCAGAGCCAGCACTGACACCAAACTGGATGAGGGCTGATAGGTAAGTCTAGAATAGCCCAGATGAAATAACCCCAGGAGCTTAATTCTAAATCTAGAAGAGAAGTATGTTTTGTGGTATAGAGCAGAATGAGGATCAGGTCTTGACTCCTAAGACCTGGGCTTGAAGCTGGGCATGGTGGTGCACGTCTGTAGCACCAGGTACCTGGGAGGCTGAGGTGGGAGGATCACTTGAGCCCAGGGGTGTCAGGTTACAATTGAGCTGTGATCATGACCCTGCATTCCAGCCTGGGTGACAGAGTGAGACACTATTTCTAAAGAAACTAAACATCTGGGCTTGGGTCCTGGCATTTACTGTCCATGTGGCCTTGGGAAGCCCAACCTTTCTGAGCTTTATTACCTCACCTGAAAAATGGAGAGAATGATGATTATACCTTCTCAGTAAAGTTGTCGGAAAGAGAAAATGGGATCAATACAAAGCCATTCCCTTACTATTAGAGATGAAAACTTAGATACTGGAGGCCAGAGTTCCTCAGGGGTTTGAGGATTTCAGAACACCCTGTTTGGACGCCAGACTGGCAGAGACATGCTTGAGACAGACTGAAGCCAGTAAAGGGCCTGATTATGGGAGAGCGTCAGGGCCAGGATGCACCAGGGTTGCTACGGAAGAGCAGGGGCTAGAAAACAATCAATTAACTAATTGCGCTTGGTGTCTTCATCATCCTAGAATTTATATCTGAGATTGACAAATATTCTATCTATCTATCTATCTATCTATCTAGTCTATCTTTGTGCAATTTGTCAGTGAGGGACTGAGAAGGAGTGAGGGTTCAGAGGGAGAGGCAGGGCCTCTGGGAGCAGGCTCTGATCAGTCCAAAGAGAGAAAAGAGAGAGTACTTCTCATTGCCTTGGAGGGAGGTGCTGCCCTGTCCCCCTGATATCCTGCTTTGCAGCCCCCAGGGAAGGTTCCTCAGGGAGACCAAGCTCCCAGGACTACCCTGTAAGCCACACCATGAGCTGAGCAGGTCCAGGTGGAGAAGGGCTATGTGGAGACCTGAGACTCAGGTGGTTACTGGCCTGGACACGGCCCGCTTTCATCCTACTGGGAGAGGACAAAATGTGCAATGGAGACAGATACTTGGGCCTGTCTCAGCCTTGGGCTGCAGGGGGTGCTGTGGCCTGTCCCCAGGCCTGTGCTGTGGATCCCAGCTGGGAGCCACATGCTAGCCCTGGGCTGAAGCCCCCTGCCCTTTCTCTGAAGAGTTAGCGGCTGAGTACTCACAGGTCCCTGGGGAGCCACAGAACATACCCACGCAGTTCTGCCTTCCTTCCAGGGTCTGCTTTCAAGACAAGGGTCAGAGTCAGGGCCCAGATGGGTCTTGGACAGCCCTCGGGAGGAGGCTGCTTTGCATGAAGAGTCCCCCCTCACCCTGGACTGCTGCAGTGATAAGAGAGACTTAAGGAGCCCAGGTCCAGCTGAAGGTCCTCAGGACGCAGAACTGCGGGGGTCCCTACCATGGCCTGGGCTCCTCCTCTTCTGGGTCTCCTCATTCACTGCACAGGAGGCTGGAGCCCAGTCTCAGAACTGTGAATGAAACGAATGAGGACTCTGTTTCGCTGTTCACTGATCTGCCACTCTCACCCTGTGTTTCTCCAGATACCGTGGTTCTGAAACAATCTCTGCTGACTCAGTGGTGTGCCGTGTTCACATCCGTGGGGCAAACGGCCAGTGTTTATCGCACTGGAAGCAGCAGCAAGGCTGAGTGTGGGCCTGTGTCCTGGTACCGGTGTTACCCAGCCGTGTCCCCAAACTCCTCCTATGACAGCAGCCATCGGTCTGCACAGGTCCAGGCCCGGTTCTAGGGTTTCAGCTCAAAGAACATGGCCTCCCTGAGCATCTGTGGGCGACAGGTGGAGAACAAGGCTGACTCCCATGCTCAGCTTGAGACACAAGCATCCATACTCATGCAGTGCTGCGGGCCAGTGGGGAAATGGGAGAAAGACCTGCCGTCTACCCAGTGATAAGGCATCCCTGTGCAGTCCCTCCCCTTGACCAAGTGAGGTAATTAACACCGTGTGGCCAAAATATAAAGTTTCAGACCTACTGCAGTGAACATGGTCTACAGAATGTGTCCCGCTCTTTGCAGTTCCATCCGCACATCCCACTCTTAGCAATAACACACTGTCATATTGCCTCATATAGAGAAAAATCTGTCAGTATCACGGTCAGGCTGCCCTGGGAGACAAGTCCATGGTGGGTCAGGACAAGACCAAGAGTCCACTGTGTCTGACCCAGGACAGCGGCTCCCAGAGGTCTGTCCATCCACAGCGTTTGCTGAGCACCTACTGTGTGCCAGACACAGGGTGAAAGACGCAGGACACAGGGAGGACAACACAGGATGGTGCCTGTCCTCATAGAACTGACACCGACTTGCAAAAAACACACCCAAGTAAAAATATTGATGCAATAAGACGGCATCGCACAGTGAGGGGAGGAGAGCTTGGGTGGGGGAGGGTAGAGGAGCCGTTAGAGGGTTGGGGAAGAAGGACGCAGGATCCGAGGTAAGTTTGTGAGGACAATCCAAGTTGCTTCAGAGAGATGGACAAGGAGGTAGAACGTGTGAAGGCCGTGGGACCAGCGGGGGTCACTGGGAGAGCGTGGTCAGACTGAGCACCGGCTTCTGGTAAGGAGGGACTAAAGCCTGGGTGAGGGGAGAGGCGGGCCTTAGCACCTGAGTGGGGCACAGTGATCACACGACTCGGGGGCCCTTCAAGTCTTGGCGGCTGCAGGAAGCCTTAAGCTCATTGCCACAATGAAAACTTAGACAAGAACTTCCCAGCCTTGATCAAAGGTGTCACAGGACCTTTTCCTGTCCACGTGGAAGAAGGAGAGAAAACATCTCTCAGATATATGAGACGTCAATTCTCCATAATCTCTCCTCTCCACTGGCTGAATTCCTATTTGGAAAAAAACGGACTCCCCAGTTTCACATATTACATCCTCAGTATAAAAAGTTCCAGAATGAGAAAGATCGGCCCTTTCTGACCCACTGGTCAGAAATCTCAGCCTTCAGGACAAACAGACTATTCATGCCGGCTCCCATGACAGCTTCATGGTGACCAGGGAGCCTATCTGACTGCTTTGGGCCACACGCGGCCTGTCCCTAACATTCAAGCTGGGGATGTTTACATGCTAAACTCATGGCTGGGAGATCCGGGGTCCAGACATGACAGGAAAAGAAAAAGAAACTAGGAGACATGCCTAGGTAGTCCCACTGTGTGAATCACTCTACCCTCCACGCTCATCTTTAGTTCATGATGGGTGTTTTCTTGTGAAAACTGAAAGCTGGGCTGGGACACAGGCAAGCGTGTCTCTGTCTCCTAAAACTCCGTCTTGGGCTCTCTGACCTTTCTGATATCAATTCCAGGCCAAGACGCACAATGCCCATCAAGGAGGCATTGACAGGAGAATCAGGTAGCGTTTGGAGAGGTAGAAAGCAGATACACACCCTCATGTTGGCCTTCGAAGCCCAGAGGAGAAAAAAATAAAAAAATGGAAAAAGGATTTCAAGAAGCCACAGTAGAGGTCACTGATTGCCACCAGCTAGTTACTTTTTCTCCATCTGCTCCTGCTCCTCTTTCAACAGAGGACCAGACTCAGGGGACAGCACCTGCCCCTCTTCTGTTCACGCACTCCATAGGGTGCCTCCTTCTGCTCCCATCCCAAGACTGCTGCTCCCCCAGGTCACCTGCATCACTTTTGAGAGTCTTCCCTGGGCCCTTGTCCCAGGGTCTGAGATCACTATCAACCTGGCTGTGACTCAGCTGTGGCCCTGCCTCTTCAGGACACAAAGCCAACTGTTAGAGACATAACTGAACTCTCCGAGTTTACTCAAACCTTAGTTTCTTCTTCTCAGTGTTCTTCTAGAAAGTGCTGTCTCTACCTAATAATGTCATATTATTTCTCCAGGTCTAGGGCCGTTTGATTTCCAAAACCCTGTACTCACTCTTATGTTCTCATTCCCTCACATGGCTCATTTTCCACTCAGCAGCTAATGATGCCCACCATGCATCTACAGTCCATTGTCACAAAAAAGAGATGTGGGTGGGTTCCCTAGATAAGTACAGGGTTAGCAGAGAACAGTTTCATTACCTCTTAGAAAATACTCCAAGATCTAAGAAAATTCATTCCAGAGCTTCAGGAGTTTACTCCAGAGAAACAACGGCATGAATACATTAGGTAGTGCATGTTTTTGGCCTTCTCAATGAATAACCTCAGAAAGGTTCAGAGTATATGTTTCCAAAAGGTAAGTGCACGACTTTTACAAAAATCTAGTATTAACTAATCTCAACAATTTTAATTGGCATATGTATTTTTGAAGAAAAGCAGTATGATGCTTGAAAAAATAGTTAAAAACCCTTTTAAAAACACAGTGCTTACAGTCAACCAGGATGGCACCAGTGAAGCAGATTTTCTTTGCTGAAGATACACTGTCTTTTAAAATAACAGCAAAATAGCTTCAGATTTGTCATCTTCTCTCACGACAAGCCAAAAATCTAATGATCTCATTTATATGAAACACCTTTTTTAAAAAAGCCTGTACATTTGAACATTTTCATCTCACACCTCCCATCCAGGCTCTCCTGAAGTGGAAAGTCCTCCTCTTCTGCCCACGGTCTCCCTCTCTCCACGCCTCTCCCCATCCACACGTGGCTCCTCCCTGCCTTCCTTTCCAGGAGCCCCAGCAGATAAGGCCAAACCAGTAAACAAGCTCCTGGACATGGGGAACAAAAGTACATCTTCTTGGATTCCTGAGGACTGGCCCTGCAAGGTGTCTTTCTAAATCACAATCCCTCCTTCCAGAGAGTCCGCTTCTCCTAGATCCTGTTATTTATATTATGTTACGCATGTGTGTCTACTTTGTGGATTTCCCTACATCTTCACCTGAACCCAGGAATCTTCAGGTCAGGCTGATATTCCCTTGGTTCTCCTATAGCGTTTTCTTCTTTCTTCCTCTGATTCCACCAAATCATCTCTTCCTGGACCCTGGAGTGCAGCAGGGCCTTTGTGGTCTCTGACCCAGGGATGAAGGAAATGGAAGAGGATTCCGGTGCGCCTCCTATGCTTTTATTTTATCAGTATAAACTGCAAAAGGTAGGAATAAGGCTTTCTAGATGAACATGGCATTTCCAACACTGAGCTCTATGGCCAGCTAAAGATACATGCTCAATAACTATTTGAAAAAGAACTACCTCTTATCACATGGGGTATATTCTACTGGCCCCAGGATGGGGCTGAACTGGGAGAGGTAGCTGTGGACCTGCTCGTCTCTCTGCCCTCACCCTAACAGCTGATGTGGCATCTACCAGAAAGAGCATTCACAGGCAGGGAGGGGACCGTGGGCAACCTTCTCCTGTATGTGAGACACTGCTTAGCCTGGTCACGGGACCCAGATGACCACAATTCTGGGGAAGTAGAGAACACAGCTTTACCAGAACAACCATCTGGGAATGTGCACTGGGCATCCTAGAGGAAAGAGCTCCCTTTTAACTCAGTGCTGCAGGATCACGGAGAAAGGAGAGCTCTGGCCACCAGGGAGGAGTCACATGGGAGGAGAGGTCCCCATGTGGGGAAGTGAGTTCATGAAGGTCAGTCCCTGCTCTGGGTTTCATTCAGAACTATGAGGATGTTGTGTAGTCACCACCTGAGTCCTCTATAATAAACAGTGAGAGCGCCATGGACAGATTCACCCCTGAGGAGCCCAGTAAAGTATGAGGACAGTCCTGAGGTCACAGGGAGAGGATACAGGCACCACCTGGCCTGACCCAGAGAGGGGACAGAGAACAGAACAGCAGGGAGGCAGCGGCGTCTCTGAGAGGCTCTGGTCACCTTGTAAATGGTTTGTTTTGGTCTGGACACCAGAAGGCGCTTGAGAACCATTCCTGAGAAGACTGGGGGTGACTAGAGCAGAACCAGCCACCTGCCCTGCCTGGTGTCCTCTTCTCAGGGCTCACAGCTGGGTCCTCCCCACCCCTCAGGACCACAGTGCCCCACCCCTGCCACCTCCTGACATCCTCAGGCATAGGGACCTTACCTAGGGCCCAGGGTGAGATTAGAAAGCTGGGGGGTCTGATTTGCATGGATGGACCCTCCCACTCTCAGATATGAAGAGGGGCAGGGACAGATTTGGGGAAGCTCTGCTTCAGCTGTGGGCACAGAAGGCAGCACTCGGGACAATCTCCAGCATGGCCTGGGCTCCTCTCCTCCTCACTGTCCTGGCTCACTGCACAGGTGACTGGATGGGGTCCAGGGGAGGGGCCCTGGGAAGCCTGTGGATTCTTGCTTTCTCCTCTTGTATCTACACCCAGAATTATAATGCCTGTGTGTCTCCCACTTCCAGGATGCTGGGCCCAGTCTGTGCTGACTCAGCCGCCCTCAGTGTCTGGGAACCCTGGGCAGAGGGTCACCATCTCCTGTTCTGGAAGCAGCTCCAACATCGGAAGTAATTATGTTAGCTGGTACCAGCAGCTCCCAGGAACCGCCCCCAAGCTTCTCATCTATGATAATAATCAGCGACCCTCAGGGGTTTCTAACCGATTCTCTGGCTCCAAGTCTGGCAACTCAGCCTCCCTGGCCATCACTGGACTCCAGTCTGCAGATGAGGCTGATTATTACTGCTCAGCATGGGATGACAGCCTGAGTGCTCGCACAGTGCTCCAGGCCAATGGGGAACTGACATAAGAACCCCCTTCCTCCTCAGCCAGGAAGGTGAGTCCCTGGCAGCTGCTGCTCAGGCCCCGTCTGTGGCTTGTGCTGCTGAAACTTTCCCACTGGTCCCAGCGGCATCCAGGGCCCTGCCTGGGAGTAGAGGCTCCATTTCTTTGTACTCAGAGTCAGGAACAGGAACTCTAAGAAACAGAACTTCCTGATCCCGCATCTCGGGACACAGGGTCTCTGCACTGCCAACCTGGGCTGAGGTGGCAGAGCCAGCTGTGTCATCACAGACCTTCCTCTGACGGGGAGCCTCTGTCTCCATCATCCTCCTTTCCCCAATTCCAACGGTTTCCAGAGGGGTGTCTTTCCCTCCTTGGTCCACAGTGTGAATCTCTATTCTTTTCTCCTAAGCCCATTCTTTATTAATAAAATTCTTCTCATGGAGGAATTGTGTACATAAAATAAACCACCCAGAGTTTTTCTAGGAAATTAGACACATTTGAGCTTTTTTCTGGATCCTCGAAAATGTCACCACCACTGAGCTATGCAACCTGTGTCCAACCCCAGCAGCTCTTCATGACACTTTGCCATCTCCCTCCCTCCCCCAACACCCTCCTGAAAAGCCACAGATCTGCCTCTGTCACTGTTCGGCTTGCATTTTCTGGAATGCATCAGTGTTATCACACCTGGTCTTCCTATTTCTTCAGGCTTCGTTCACACTGCACACTTCTTTTGTGATTCTCCC
>CAUYLG010024917.1:0-19112 GCA_963573385.1 Cacajao melanocephalus
TCTTTGTAGTTGGTGACTTTCAGATGGGGTCTCTGAGTGGACCTCCTTTTTGTTGATGTTGAAGTTATTTCTTTCTATTTTTTAGTTTTCCTTCTAACAGTCAGGTCCCTCTGCTGTAAGACTGCTGGAGGTCCACTCCAGAGCCTGCTTGCCTGGGGATCACCTGCAGCAGCTGCAGAACAGGAAGGGTTGTTGCCGGTTTCTTCTTCTGTTATCTTTGTCCCAGAAGGATACCCACCAGATATCAGCCTGAGCTCTCCTTTATGAGGTGTCTCTTTGGATATATGGGGGTCAGGGAGCTGCTTGAGGAGACAGTCTGTCCCTTATAGGAGCTCAGGTGCTGAGCTGTGAGCTCCATTGTTCTGTTCTGAGCTGCTGGGCAGGTACATTTAAGTCTGCTGCAGCAGAACTCAGAACAGCCTTTTTTTCCCAGGTTCTCTGTCCCAGGAAGGTGGGGCTTTATTTATAAGTTTCTGTAATTCTGCTGCCTTTTGTCAGAGGTGCCCTTCCCAATGAGGAGGTAGCCTAGTCACAGTCTGCCAGCAGAGGCATTGCTGAGCTGCTGTGTGCTCTGTCCAGCTGCTGTATGAACTTCCTTGCAATATTGTTTATAGGGGTATAGTTAGAACTGCCTCAGTAATGGCGGTCTGCCTCAGTAATGGCCAGGAAGAATATATTTTTATCCTTAGTGATACATAACTTTAGGTATCTTTAGAGGAAAGGAGAACATCCTGGAGTTCAATAATAAAATGTTTATTATAGTACTGAAAGTGAAAATGCCTCAGCCGTAGTTTTAAAAAATGTATGATGAGAGTACATGGCCCTTCAATGCAGTGATGATAAATAAATAAATAAAACCCAGAGGCAGAAAAGCCCAGCCAGATTCTGCAGTTAAGATATGACCAAAAATTTCATAAAATAGAAGGCTAACAATGAGACTCATATTCCCATATACATTTCCTCCTCTGAAATCTTCAGTCCATTTCTAAAGCCCAATTAGAGTGTTAGACACTTTAATACAGAAAAAATAAATACATATTTTAGTTTCTTATTTTGTTAATTTTCTATTATGGTCAATAATATATTTCGTTTGTGCTAGATTTTGAGCTCTTACTCTAGCTCATTGGGGACATCAGGAAATCTGGAGTTTCTGAAATCTGTTTACTGTTTTTCTTTTAATATGAAAATATTATCATCTGTGGAAATGCACAGTATTACTGATGCCAATACTAATTTGAGATAACATATAGTAATTTTTTTGAAAACACTAATTTATTATGTAATATATTAAAGTAATATCATTGTTGATGATGATAATAGGATCGCTAGTTGCACATCAACTTGCTTTCATTTTAAACATCACATATTACTGGAGTTTAAGTAGAAAAAAATTATCATTTTTTTTTTCTATTGGAAAAAGGAACACTGAGATTTTCCCCGACCATGGTCTTTTAACATAGACTATTTTCTTTATGATATTCTGTCAGCCCGTATTTATTAGATCCACTGTGTAGAATTCATTTCTTGCTGTTTTGAAGAATTGTAAAAACTCATAGTGAAGTCTCTGCACAGGAAGAATTTATTTTCCAATGGGAAAGACAGAACAATTTCATGTGCCCAATATGTGCATGAAAGCATATGTGTGTGCCAAATTATAAACATGACTCTATGTATGTTTTTCACCCACACATCCACTTTTTAAATGATTTAGTAAGGGAGGTAGTAAACTATAGCTTGAGGGTCAAATCCAGTTAGTGGCTAAGCCCTTAAGCTAAGAATGTCTTTTACATTTTTAAAGAGGTGTAAAAAAAAAAAAACAAAAAGAATATACATCAGAGAGAGTATGTAGCCCACAAATCCTAAAATATTTACTGTCTGGCCCTTGATTTAGAGTAATCCATAAAACTAGAGTTTTACTAAATGAGAGAGATGATAACATTCTGAGGTAGTGTGAGATCGAGTACAGGACACTCTCTAAGCACACTGAGAGAAGCCTGGGTAACTGACCTTTGTATTGCACTGGCTTTCAAAGGCCTTCCTGAATAAAAAGCAAAAAGATATACTGAAGTCATATTTATCACTACAGGGGGTTTCATGTGTTGGATTTCACATGCAGGTGCATAAATTTCTATCTTCTCTGATAGTACAGACTATTAAAATTAAATAAGTAAATCTAGGTCTTGTCCTTACCACCAAGCTCGTTTTCAACATTTTAGCATTCTCTTTATAAAATATGCCCACAAAGACCTTGGGGTGGGGTGCTTGCTCAGAGATGTTTAACCTTCCACGGTCAATTTGGCAGCTAATTGTGGCATTACTGCTGATTAAAGTTGCCATTTGGTGTAAGAGAAAAAAGAGCCTATATTTTCTCGACATTTCTTTGGTTTCTGAACTAGAAAACAGTATTTTGATTCAGCACTGCAGCTAGAATTTGTAGTGTGTGTGACTCAGCCATTTGTGGCATGGTCTTTTCAATGAGAGAAAAGACCATGAGGTTCAGAGGTCAGTGAGAGATATAGCCAGGGTTTACATGCAGAATTTGGAATTCCCATTGTTATATATCTTCTTTCCAATATTTTCCCTTACTTTCCAGCTGTTGCGGTCATGTAACCTCTCTTCTCCCTCTTTATGTTTTCCATCCCAGTTTTAGCCACCTTACATGGGACTGACTGGGCTTGTAATCAGCAAAATACTTTAAAAGGAGAAACTTACCCCATTCCATTTCCTACTTCCAACTGTAGACTCTCCTTTACTCTGTCTGATTGTAGTTAATCTCGTGACTCCAAGTAGTTTCTTCTACTTTATCTGGCGTTTGAAGTTGTTTTCTGTGGAAAAGTTGGTCCCAGAGGATCTACTCCCCCATCACCAGAATGGGAACCTACCCCCACATTTATTTCTAGGGACAGTGATCGATGATGCATAGATGTATATTATGATGATAATTTGTACTTTGTTAGGTAGAGAGTGGATATATATTTTCTGCTACGGTAAAGAAATGTGTTATGAATTAAATTCCTACCATCCCAGAAATAGGAGGTCTGCCTAAATCCCAAACGTGTATGGCAAGAAAAATTGCTGCATTGTTTTAACTCCAAGTATACTCATGTGAAGAATGAAGCCCCCCACCCCCAAAAAAAAAGATTTATTGAAAGCAAAATACTTCTATTAATATTTTGTATGCAATTGTTTTAAATGAACATCACTTTTGTCAGACCCAGTTATTGTCTAGAAAGAGAGCCCCACTCAGCAGATGGTGGTTTAGAATGAGGGAGAGAGAGAGAGACATTCCCAAGGAATGCTTTAAAAAATTCAAAGCTCCTTTTCCCATAGTTAGTCCATAGTGCACCATCAACCAAGGAAAATTTGCATGAATTTTTGTCCTTTTCTCACCTATAGTTCTGCCTATTGTGACATTTTTGCCTTTTCATGTTTTTTCCTTCAGACCTATTACAACTTTGTAATTGAATGCCTCTATAGAAACATTTTAGAAGAGAGAGAGAGGAAGAGGCAGAGAAGCACATCTTGTGACTGGCCAGGGTATATGTATGTCTATTTAAAGTTGGGGAAAATATTACAGATCTAGAAAAAGTCTTTCTTGGGTGAATCAACAGTGGAGACAGAACATGTGCATGCCTTTCATGTTGTTAATAGTGACTGAATAATGGGAAGTAACAACAAAGTTCTTCTGTTTGTCTATAAATCACAATTTTAGGTATACAAGTATATCTTGTTATATTGCACTTAAATTCATTATTCATTGCAAATACTGTATTTTTTACAAATTGAAGATTTGTGGCAACCCTGAGTCAAGCAAGTCTATCAGCACTATTTTTCCAAAAGCATGTGCTCACTTCCTGTCTCTGTGTCACATTTTGGCAGCTCTTGTAATATTTCAAACTTTTCATTACTATTATATGTTATGGTGATCAGTGATCAATGCTCTTTCTTTTATGTTACTATTGCAATTGATTTAGGGAACCATGAACTATGCCTACATAAGATGACAAAATAAATGTTGTGTGTTCTGACTCCTTCACCAACTGGCAATTTCCCCATCTCTCCCCCTGGTATTCATTATTATGTAAGACACAATAATACTAAAATTAAGCCAATTAATAATCCTACAATGGCTTCTAAGAGTTCAAGTGAAATGAAGAGTTGCATGTATTTCACTTTAAATAAAATGCTAGAAATGCTTTAAGCTTAGTGAGGAAGTCATGTCAAAAGTTGAGATGCACCAGAAGCAGGCCTTTTATGCCAAACAGTTACCCAGGTTGTGATTGCAAAGGAAACATTCTTGAAGGAAATTTAAAATGTTACTCTAGTGATCACATAAATAATAAGAAAGCAAAATAGTCTTATTGCTGGCATGGAGAAAGTTTGAGTGGTCTGGATAGACAATCAAACCATTCACAACATTCCCTTAAAACAGAGTCTAATCCATAGCTTCTATGAATTTAGTTCTGTGAAGGTTTAAAGAGGTGATGAAGCTGAAGATGAGTTTGAAGCTAGCACAGGTGGGCTTATGAGGTTTAAGGAAAGGAGCCATCTCCATAACATAATAGTGCAAGGTGAAATAGCAAGTTCTGATGAAGCAGCTGCAGTAAGTTAATTAGAAAATCTAGCTAAGATAATTAATGAAGGTGGCTACAGTAAACAAAAGATTTCAATGAAGATGAAACTGCCTCCTATTGGAAGAAGATGTCATCTAGGACTTTCATTCTAGAGAGGAGAAGTCAATGTCTGGCTTCAAAGCTTCAAAGGACAGGCAGACTTTCTAGTTAGTAGCATTAGCAGCTGGTGACTTCAGGTTGAAGCCAATGCTCATTCTAAAAATCTGATGATCCTTAAGAATTATGCTAATTCTACTCTGCCTGTGCTCTATATATGGAACAACAAAAGATAACAACACATCTGTTTACAGCATAGTTTACAGAATATTTTAAGCCCATGTTTGAGACCTACTACCCAGAACAAAAGATTCCTTTGAAAATATTACTGTTGATTGACAATGCACCTGCTAACTCAAGAGATCTGTTGGAGATGTACAAGGAAATTAATGTTGTTTTCCTGCCTGCCAACACAACATTCATTGTTCAGCCCATGGACCATAAAGTAATTTCAACTTTCAAGTTTTATTGTTTAAGAAATATATTTCATAATGCTATAGCTACCATACGTAGTGCTTTGTCTGATGGATTTGGACAAAGTAAATTGAAAACTATCTCGAATGTATTTACCACTCTACATGTCATTAAGAACAATTATGATTCATGAGAGGAGGTCAAAATAGTAAAATTAACAGGAATTTGGAAAAAGTTGATCTCAACTCTCATGGATGAATTTGAGAGATTCAAGACTTTGGCGCAGATATTGAGAAATACTAAGAGAACTAGAAATGGGAGTAGAGCCTGACGATGCCACTGAATTTTTGAACTCTCATTATAAAACTTGAACAGATGAAAAGTTGCTTCTTACAGATGAGCAAAGAAGATGATTTTCTTGAGATGGAATTTTTCCTGGTGAAGATGCTATATATTGTTGAAATGACAGCAAAGAGCTTAGAATATCCCATAAACTTGGTAGATAAAGCAGCAGCAGGATTTGAGGAGACTGACTCCAATATTGCAAGTTCTGCTGTGAGTAAAATGCTATGAAACAGTGTTTCATGCTACAGAAAAATCTTCTTGAAGAGTCAATCAATGCTGCAAACTTTATTGTTGTCTTGCTTTGAGGAATTGCCACTGCTACCTCAACCTGCATCAATCACCGCCATGATCAGCCACCAACCACAAGGCAAGACCCTCCACCAGCAAAAAGGTGAGAACTCGCTGAAGGCTCAGATGATTGTTTGCATTTTTTAGCAGTAGAATATTTTTAAATTAGGGTATGTACATTGTTTCCCTAGACACAATGGTATTGCAAACTTAATAGATTACAGTATAGGGTAAAGATAACTTTTATATGCACTGGGAAATAAAAAACTTTGTGTGATTCACCTTATTATGATATTGTGGTGGTCAGGAACCAAACCCACAATGTTCCCAAGGTGTTATTGTTATTCATGAAGAAAAATCAGCAGTTCTTCTTGAACAATTATTAGGAAATAAATATTTTCATTTGCTTTCTGTAACTTTGACTGCCATCTTCTCACCTACATGCAGGACTTTGTTAATTACTAAGAAGAATTGACTGCATTCCAACCCTCTTTCAACCTGACAGATATTTAGGAAAACAGAACAAACAGCACTGTAATCTTTTTGGAAGGGTAAATGATTATTCAATGTAAAATAAATATATCAACACTAGGCTGGATTGGCTCTGATGTAGGATGAGTAGTTTTTATGTAAGTCAAAGTAGATTCTGAAAGGATTGACCTTTCCTGTTAATTTTTTTTTTTTTTGCATTTTTTGGCAGACAGAGCCCTTTGCTTATTCCAAATAAAGTAAGCTGCTTCTTCCAATTCATTGATGTTTATTTGTATATTTCATCTTCTGAAGGATAGACTGTTTCAGAATAACAGCTATATAACTTTTTCAGAGCTGATTAAAGGCAGTTTATCTAGCAGAGGGCTTTGCACATGTTTGTCAATAAATGATAGTAATTATGGCAATGGAGACTTGTCTGCATCTCTCAATGAAGAGGCAGAAATTAAACTACCAACACAGCAATGCATCAGTGGCCCGATGTAGACACTTTGAAGCACTAAAAATCATGACAAATTGTTTTTGCCAAGAATTTGTTCTTTCCCCACTACTGTCTTTCAGGCCAATAATTTTAAGTTCCTCCTACTTCAACTTTTCTACCTATATGAGAAATGTCCACATTCTTGATACATTTTAGATATGAAAATAACAAACTTGAAAAATATTAAGTGAAAAAGATAACGTATACACGTTTTTAGATGATAATTTTTATCAAACTAATGAATTAAAAGAATTTTTTGCCTACAAAAAGGCAAAAACCTTATTTTCATTTTAAAAAATCACAAGAAATTCTGAAGGTATAAAATTATTCTATAGAACATCATTGTCAACAAGGATAACATGTTAAATACAGTCAGAACTACTGATGTTTTGCACATTCACCTTTTAGAGACAATTGGCAGAAACAGAAAAATCAGGGTCACTTGACTTTCTCTACTTCATTAAAATTATGGAGCCAGATTTAGTCTTGATAATTTAGAAGTGTGAAATGATGTGTATAACTGACAAAAAAGCAATAAAGAAAGGAATAACTTTTCTTAATATAATGTTTTACAATTACATTATACTTATAGAATGCTGACTTACTAATAAAAGGACTGGCTATTTGCAATCAATTCTATATTTATTTGTGTTAATTAATACTTATTTCTCACTATAGGAAATTGATTCCTCATAAACCATAAATAAAATGCATCCTCCATAAACAGAATATTTTTAACAGATGTACGTCTATCTGAAAAAGGCTTAAGACAGGAAAACAAAAATAAGCTGTTTTTAAAAATTTACATTTTATGCTGATTTAAAATTTATAAAATGTTTAAATATATTAGTTTGTGTGATTTTTTATAATTATCCCCTGCAATAAAAGGAGCAAATGTATTCTTTCAGTTAAAAAACTGAATCTTAAAAACCTAAGTGATTTACTCAAGATCTAAGTGTATATGGGAGAGATGGAGTTAAAAATACGTTTTTAGTTCTCTTTTATTAACGTACTTAACCCATTAAAAAAAAAAAAGATGATGTATATGCCTACCTCTTTCATGAAACAGAAACCTCCTGAAGAGCAGGGATCTTCTATGTGAATCTCCACGGCTTAGTCCATCTCTTATTTCATAGAAAGCATTCACCTCATGCTTACTGAGTTAGAATGGGATGAACTAAATAGATGACCTGAAGTTTATAAGAAAATTGTAGACTCATCATACTATTTATTAACTGAAATTTACATTAGTTAGGAAATGTTCATTATAAATATCTACATGGCCCTTGGTTGCACCAATACATCCTTATATACACAAAATATGCAGATCCAAGCCTCCACGGAGTCATCATAGTCTCATTTTGCGTATCACTGGCAATGGATTTTTCTGGCTTTCTTTCTACTCATTAATAGTTATTCCCTCTTTGGTGGGCTGCATGTCCAATATGTAACCCTATCAAAATTTTTTCCTTTATTTACATACTATATCTCAGCTTCCTTTTGGTGGGAAGCCCGATCTATTATTTTTAAGCATATGAGATAGCTTATTGTATCTAAGTGAGACTCATTGCTCTTCATTGTAAAATGGCCCCCAAAAGCCCCTTTAACTCTGATAGCTAGCTATAACCTAGCCTTGGGATGGCTGAGATGAAAACCTTTTATGTATGTCCACTATTTACATCACAGCTTCTCTAATGTGCTGGCCTCAGGAGAGTGAAACACAAGCAGGTCCATTTCCAAGGGAAAAATGCTGCATCTTAAAGACCAAATCACAGTTCTGGCTCCTCAAATAGATGAGTCACAGCACAATGTGAGGTATTGAGAAATATCAAAAGATGCTGTGGAAAGTTTCCCACCCTCAAGGACATAATAATCCACTTAAGGAATCAAGATTCTCAACATAATTAGCAAGCAATGCAGAAGTGCGCTAAATTATGTTGCATGGAATTCAAGTGCTACAGGAAATGAGAGCAAGGAAAATTGCTGCAGACTAGAGAAATCACAGAAGAGAAGGGTTTTGCAGGGCACCAGCTCTTGTCCATGACCCTCTTTCCAGCTCTAAGTTGGGCATATGCCAGACTACTCAGAATGCTTGTTCTAACAATTCATCAAGAAATTCTCCTTTCTTCTTGCCCTCCTTTTGATCAATGCAATCTCATTTGAGTCTCTTTGGGTCCCTCTTTCACAACACTGCATTTTTAGTACTCTGAGCTTGTATTCTTCATATCCTTTACACACACACACACACACACAATATGTATATATGTTTGTATATTCCACTTTCAATATGTTTAGGGCGGTACACATTTTTTCCCATTACATCATCCATTGCATTAGTATAGTGTCCAGCACAAATTATTCACTCAATTGAATTTGCTGACTAATGGAATAAAATGATTAGGTCTTGGCATATCTGCATCTAGTATAGTGCCTGGCACATAGTAGGTACAAAATAAAAGTTTTTTGAGACAGGGTCTCACTCTATCACCCAGGCTGGAGTACAGTGATATGATCCCGGATCACTGCAGCCTCTGTCTCCTAGATTCAAGCAATTCTCTTGCCTCAGCCTCCCAAGTAGCTGGGACTACAGGCATGCACCTTCATGCCCAGCTAAGTTTTGTATTTTTAGCAGGTGTTTCACCTTGTTGTCCAGGCTGGTCTCAAACTCCTGACCTCAAGTGATCTGCCTGCCTCAGCCTCCCAAAGTGCTAGGATTACAGGTGTGAGCCACCACACCTGGCCAAAATAAATATTTTGATGAAAATCTGTTTAACTGTTAAACAAATGGACTCACTGGTTGATTTTCATTGCTTTATTATCAATTTAATTAGTCAACCAATAAGATAGCTTTCCATAAGTAGATTACAAGGAAACAGTTAATTTAGTTACTATACATATATATGACTTGAAAGTTGACTGTTGCAATTGGGATATATTACCTGAGAAATATATGTAGATATACATAAACACATTGCCATAAATACAGAGCTTGAAGCATGTTACAAGAGCTATATCTTTGTATAATTCTTTATTTTTAGTGTAAATGAGGTTATATAAAGTATTTGTTCTAAAAATTAAACACTACCCAACCGTTTTTCTGTGTCACTTTTATTGATTAATTGTCATATTGATTCATTACTTGCTACATTTAAAAACAAAAGGCAAAAACTGGAATAGGCTTTAGAAAATGCCTTGTAGGGAGCAATATATTACAATCCAAAAATGCTTAATGCCTGTTATATTTATTCTATTGTTAGAGTGTAAAATATGTAGAGCAGTGGATTTTCTAATTGGACTTAAATTGAAACTATGTCTCGTCACTTACTAGTTGTGAGAGCTTGGGTCAGTTGCTTAATTACTTTAAGCCTCAGTTTCCTCATAAGTAAACTTTGGGTTAATAATGCATATTCCATGACGTAGGATTTCCACTCTTAGGCATATAACCAAAAGCAATTGCAATTAAAACAAAGATAAATAGCTGGGACCTAATTAAACTAAAGAGCTTCTGTACATCAAAAAGAACAGTCAGCAGAGTAAACAGACAACCCACAGAGTAGGAGAAAATCTTCACAATCTATACACCTGACAAAAGACTAATATCCAGAATCTATAACGACTTCAAATCAGAAAAAAAAATTCCATCAAAAAGTGGGCTAAGAATATGAAATGACAATTCTCACAAGAAGTTATACAAACGGCCAATAAACATATGAAAAAATGCTCAACATCACTAATGATCAGGGAAATTCAAATCAAAACCACAATGTGATACCACGTTACTCCTGCAAGAATGGCCACAATCAGGAAAAAAAAAAAAAAAAAAAAAAAAACCCCAGCAGTAGATGTTGGCCTGGATGCGGTGAATAGGGATCACTTTTATACTGCTGTTGGGAACATAAACTAGTATAGCCACTAAGGAAAACAGTGTGGAGATTCCTTAAAGAACTAAAAGTAGAACTACCATTTGATCCAGCAATCCTGCTACCAGGTATCTACCCAGAAGAAAATAAATCATTATTGAAAAAGACACTTGCACATGCATGTTTATAGCAGCACAATTCACAATAGCAAACTCAAACTCATGGAACCAACCCAAATGCCCATCAATCAATGAGTGGATAAAAAAACTGTGGTATATTTATACAATGGAATACTATGCAGCCATAAAAAGGAATGAATTAACAGCATTTGCAGTAACATGGATGAAAATGGAGACCATTATTCTAAGTGAAATAACTCAGGAATGGAAAACCAAACATCGTATGTTCTCACTGAAATGTGGGAGCTAAGCTATGAGGACGCCAAGGCATAAAAATGATACAATGGACTTTGGGGACTTGGTGGGAAAAGGGGGAGGAGGGTGAGAGATAAAAGACTACAAGTATGGTGCAGTATATACGGCTTGGGTGATGAGTGCACCAAAATCTCACAATTTGCTGCTAAAGAAGTTAGTCATGTAACCAAATACCACCTGTATGCCAATAACTTAGGGAAAATTAAAATAATAATAATAATAAAAAGAAATGTCTGCATATATTTTCACCAAAAGGAATGTACAAGAAACTTAGTAGTAGCAATAAACATAATAGTACCAAACTGGAGAGTTCCTAAGTGCCCGTCAATAGCAGAATGCATAAATATAGTATGGCACATTCACGCAGAGAAAGCTGTACAGAGATAAGAAGAAACTATCGCTACATTCAGCACTATGCATGATTCTTGCAGACCTGGGATTGAGTGAAAGAAGACTGACACAGAAGAGTACATATCATATGATTATATTAACGTAAAATGTTAATACTGGCAAAACTAATAGGTATTGGCCGGCCATAGTGGCTCACGCCTGTAATCCCAGCACTTTGGGAGGCCCCTGAGGTCAGTAGTTCGAGATCAGCCTGACCAACATGGAGAAACCCCGTCTCTATTAAAAATACAAAATTAGCCAGGCGTGATGGTGTGCACCTGTAATCCCAGCTACTTGGGAGGCTGAGGCAGGAGAATTGCTTGAACCCTGGAGGTGGAGGTTGCGGTGAGTGGAGATTGCACAATTGCTCCAGCCTGAGCAACAAGAGTGAAACTCCATCTCAAAAAAAAAAAAAAAAAAACCTAATAAGTACTATTAGAAGTAAGGGTACTGGTTCCCTAAAAGAGGGAAAGTTTGTGATGGAAAGTAAGTGGGACGACAGCTTCTGTGGTGCTGATCAGATTCTATTTCCTGGTTTGGCTGCTAGTTTCCCAAGTGTGCTCAGTTTGTGAAAATTCAAAGAGATCAAGAATTAAGGCATAGTAACTTACCTGTATTTTTATTTTATTGTCACAAAACATTTACAAATTAGGTTAATATTTACCTCCTGGAGTTAACATGAGGATTGAGTCAAATGGCATTTATGAATGTGCTGAACAGACATTACACTAAATAAGCATTCCTTTGCAATACATTTTATACCTATATCCCAACCATCTTGCAGATAAAGTCTTTGTATAATCTGTATCATATACATTTGAAATACAACACATGACATAATGAGGCTTACACTAATAACTTTCAGAACATATTTGTTCTTTCTTCATCTCCCATGCAGACATTCACAAACAGAAAGAGTACCAGACTACTCAGAATGCTTATTCTAAGAATTCTAATAAAGCTTCGTTGTCAGATTGCTATCTACAAATTTTCCTTGCCAAAAATGTGCACACACATAGCAACTATGTAATAGTACCCATCATACACTAATAGCAAGTGAACAGCAACAGAACGGAGCTTATAATAGAACAAAACCAAACTATAGTCAGAGGGAAAAAAACTCTTCTACTTTTTCAACTAGAAAGAAAAATATTGCTTGAAATTGTGATCTGGCAGTCCATCACAAAGAAAATGAGATGAAATGACTTCCTGCGTCATCAATTTACAGATCAGAGCACAACAGATATAAACATTGTGCTGTGCAGTTCTATCACTTAAACTGAACAGAGTGTGTTGGAGACTGATATAATCCCTGAATTCTCTGAGCATTACCTGCAAATTGCCCAAAAGACTGGATAATTTTTAAAGAAAAGAATCAAACATAACTACTTTTATTTGCCAGATTTCTATCTAGTTATACAGTAATGACCAGTTTTATTCTGGGTTGCTCACTAACAGCAGTCTAACTGTTCCTCATTACATACCATCCATTACCCAATCTAATTAGTACACTGAAGTTAAAGGATGGTGATTGAATGGTTAGGTGTTATAATGAAAGCATTATACCCTGAATCTAAGCATTCCTAGTAATTATTATCATTCATATATGCTATATGGAATAGTATTTCGTGGTTCCTGGAATTGCTTTGCATTTACTTTTTTGATCAATACAAATAAGTATATAAATGTTTCAAGATCAATGTTCAACCTGCTTTCTGAAATCTTTAATCAACCTTTCCCAGGTGAAAGCAAAAACAAAAAACATTAGAGGCTTATTATAATTGATTTTTCTTAGAACTGCAAAAATGTTTGTGAAGCAACAAGAGAAACAAAGGGAAAAAATCTAAAGCAATTAGATATGACATTTCAGAAGGTTGACCGGTTTATCTGGGGACAAAACACCAACTGCAAAATTCTTCTTAAGTTTATGACACTTCCCCAAAGCGATGATACAATCCCCCATATTTAGAAAATAAAGGACAATCCTATTGAGTTAAGCTAAGAGATGAGAGAAAAATGCTGATGTTTGATGAAGTAAATGGAGTTCTTGATGTATTGGTACTGGTTTCCATGATCCTCATAGACTAGCTTTTCTAAAGTATACTACATGATGCACCCATCAAGCATGGTTGGTTTCATGAAGTAAAGAATATTAGCAGCCAGAGAAAGTGCCTAATACAGTTTGGATATTTGGCACCTCTAAATCTCACATTGACAGGTGATCCCCAATATCAGAGGTGGAGCCTGGTAGAAGATGTTTAGGTCATGAAGGGAAATCCCTCATGAATGGCTTGGTGCCCTCCCCATGGTAGTGAGTTACCGATAAATACGATTCTTAAAAGGAGTCTTGAACCTCCCCCCTCTTTCTTTTGTTTCATCATTCTTGGTCCCTTTCTTGCCATGTGACACTCCTGCTCCCCTTTCACTTTCCATCCTAAGTAAAAGCTTCCTGAGACCTCACCAGAAGCCAAGCAGATGGTGCTGCCATGCAGAACTCTGAGCCAAATAAATCTTCTTTTCATTTCTTTAACTTTTATTTTAGGTTCAGGGGTACATGTGCAGGTTCGTTATATAGATAAACCTGTGTCGTGAGGATTTGTTGTACAGATTATTTCATGGCAATACCTCAAAGACCTAAAATCAGAAATACCTTTGACCCAGCAATCTAACTACTTGGTATATACCCAAAGGAGTATACATCATTCTATCATAAAGACACATGCATATGTATGTTCATTGCAGCACTATTCACAATAGCAAAGTCATGGAATCAATCTAAATACCCATAAATGGTAGACTGGATAAAGAAAATGTGGTACCTATATACCTTGAAATACAATGCAGCCATCCAAAAATCTCTTTCCTTTATAAATTGCCTAGCCTTAGGTATTTCTTCATAGGAATGCAAGACAGACTAACACAGTACCATGAAACAGGCATGCTTTCCTTTGTAAGACTAATGTTTTGAAGGGAGTGATGATGTGATTGGTCTCCTTATTCAAGGTTGTTCACTTATGAACACTAGGTGTTTACAGCAGATCTCTGTTTTCCTACAAGTAGAAGTGTTACAGATAATTTAACTGAAATCATGTGCTTTCAAGAAGCATGGCACCTCAGAAATCAGTATTCCTTTTAACTCTACAGGATGACAGCAAATGTGTGTGGAAAGATTATAGACACTGTTTGTCCTTCCTTGCACATCTTTCACCACTCAAGTGGTGCACAAGCACTTCACTAGGTGTAATATTGGGACCGTTGATTTCTTCAGACCACACCTAATTCCTTAATTCTTTCAGTAAGGCTGAGATATTGGAGCAGTGTTTCTTAATCACAGGTATGTGAGTAGGCGTCATTGGGAATATGAGATTGTGTGTGTGTGTGTGTGTGTGTATACTGCTTTTCCCAACTGTATCATCAGTGTCTCTGGTTTTATCAGATTCTCAAGAAGATCTATGAGCCCCAAAAGTTTAAAAATCATTGTTTTGCCAGTTTGAAAAACATTGCCTAATTTATGCTTCTTGGATTCAAACCTATTGCATTCCCTCTAAATCTTGATTCCTCTTTTCTTTCTCCCAAATTCGTCTTTTAAACATACATATATACATATGTTTGTAATATTCACTGCTGTATTATCTTTCTCTATATGTTTTTCTACAAGTAATATGAATTCATCACTTGATATTTTCATATCTGTTCAGTTGCTTTGGAAATCCAAATACAAAATCCAAAGTGAAGCAGCAATGCAGACATGATGAGAAGACCTTCAAAAGGCTATCAAAGTGGTTAACTACATCTTATAATACTCATATATTTGACTATAGGAGACCAAAGAAACAAAAATGACTCACGTTAAATTGCAGAATTTCATGGAAAACATAAATACCACATTTGTCTTAAATGTAATCTTTTAATCAGTGAAGTTAGATATAGAAATATATGGCTCCATTGCAATAGTTATAAAAAATTATTGGTTTACAAGGAAGTATCATTTTCATAAATTTGTTGTTTGAAGGAAAATTAACAAAAAATGTTTCTGGTGGCTCTCTATTTTGGAGTTATTTTTAGAAATGTCTTTCCATTTGAGTAAATTTTTTGTTTTCTGGAACTTACTTAACCCAGAACCCAAAGTCATTAGTAGAAATCTGCCAGCAGTCAAGTCCATGGTGCCTAGAAAAGCCCAATTCAAAAGAAGAAAATGAAATAAGCAATGTACCAAATAACATCTTGCATATGTTCTTGTTTCTTATTGGGATCTGATTATTATGAGATGATGATACCCTATTCCCAAATGGATGGTTCATACTCCAATTTGGCATAGAGTATTTATTCTTGAACAATGAGAAAAGTAGCAGAGCTTAGTGGCCAGTATTCTATTTTTAAAAAAAGTCTACTCAGTTATTTCAGTCATCTACACCTACATTTGAGTATGATCCAAATAAACACTTTAGGAATTAAAATTCCCTTGCATGATTCTCTCCATTTACTTTGGGTAACTCAAGAGACTTTGCCATAAACTAATGCATGAAAACCACATATTCATTCACTATCTTTATATTAAATATCTACTAATTTATCAATATGCTAGGATATGGACATACAACATGTATTAAGCCCAGTCCCTGCCCATAAGGAGCTCACACAGTCTAGTGGAGGAGGCAGACATTCTGTGAATACAGAGGAATAAACAAACTCAGTTTCTCCTATTATACTGTCACAACACATCAAGGAAGCAATTAATTCTGCAGTGGACACCAGCTGGATGGACTAAGTTAATTCAATTCTGACACTATCTACACTTGAGATAGCATCAGATCTCACAGGTTAAGGGCTGAGTCCCACAAGATGACCCCCTCCCCCAACTTCTGCTGCCAATTGCAAGCCCCAGGTTATTTTGCCTATGCTTCTAACCGGCCATCTATAAATTGGAGCAACTCACAGAACTCGGGGAAATACTTGCTTTAATTATTGTAAAAGATAGCACAAAAAAAGTATATATGAAGAGATTCATCGGGTAAGACACGTGGGAAGGGGTACAGAGCTTCCATGCCCTCTCCAGGTGCACCACCCTCCACGAATTTCCACATATTCAGCTATCTGGAAGCTCCCCAAACCCAGTCTTTTCAGTATTTTATGAAAGTTTTATTACAAAGTCATGATTGATCAAATCATTAATCATTGGTGATTAGTTTAACCTTCAGCCTCTCTCCCCTTTACAGAGGTTGAGGGATAGGAATGAAAGTCTCAACCCTCTAATCCTGCTTTGGTCTTACCAGTGACCAGCCCAGCTCCTGAAGTTACCTAGGGGCAGCCATCCACTAGTCCACTCATTAGCATATGAAAAGACATTTATCATTCTGAAAATTCCAAGGATTTTACAAGTAGTATACCAGGAAATGGGAAGAAGACCAAATATATACTTCACAATATCACAGGCATGTAAACAAATAATTGTTATGGAGTAGTGAGCTCAGTGACTGACACCTATAGAAGCCAATACTAAGGCATTGGCTTCTGAGGAAAGGCCTTATTAGGTATTGACTAGCAAGAAGACATGAGGCAAGGCTCTAATCTGTCTCTTCAATCCAGGATGGATCAAGCTTTTTTGGGCTTTCCAGCTACTGCCATGCGATGCCAGTGCAGGTGGTCTGCTAGGCTGGTGGTAACAATTAGGAGGCTAAAGCTTTCTTTCATTGTGCATGCCTAGGCTACATGAGTTACAATTTTGGCTCTGTGCTGTCTGTAACAACTTAAGTACTGGTTAATTGGTTTGATCTGGTCCTGTGATTACACAATGATATACGTATGACCAAGGCATAGATGGGACAAAAGAAGGGAGTCATCTTAATGATATTTAAACAAAGATATTTTGGGGAGTCTCTGAGAACATCCCCACCACAAGTGGAGTTAACCAGCCCCTTCTGAGCTCCCTCTGTAGACTCTGTGCATGCCTTTATTATAAAATTTTCAACTATGACCATGACTCTTCTACACTTCTGTTTTCTTCTATCTGATTGTGGACTATCTGTACATAATTTATTTTAATTGAACATGCCTGGCACAGAAAACCTTGGAAGAGTAAGGGGATGGACAATCATTTTATATAATAATAAAAATTGTAAAGTTAATTCTTAATACGTATTTACTATATAGCAGGTGGCATCCTAAGCTTTTCATTTACAGGGTACCTCGTAGCTTTCACAAAGAGCCCATGAGTTGGGATTAAGCATACCCATGTTATAGATGAAAAAAAGCTGAAGAAAGTTTAAGAAACTTGCCAAAAATTCCACATGTGAATTAATGTAATCTGAGGGCAGAGCTCTTACACATCTCCACCATACCTTATTATACTGTCTTATTTGAAACTGAAACCAATACAGAATTGCTTAAAATTAATCATTGATTTTGTTGAAGAATATGGAGACGGTCCAATACATAATAACTAACATGTATTGAAAATATATATGACAAGATTGTGGTAAGCACTTTTCAACTATAGCTCAGTAAATTCTCACTTACAAAAGCCTCATAACATAGGTAATATTATTTTCCCCCACTTTATCAGGCTGAAAGAGGTTGCATAACTTGCCAAGTCTATCCAACTATTATTAAACTAAAATTCAAACTCAAATCTGTGTGCTTCCAGAACTTGAACATTTATTTAATCACCAAATTATGCTGCTGATAAAGGAAACATTACATAGATATCAGCATTTAATTTTGCTGTCAGCAAAAGACTCTATACTGAGAGGGATAAACACCCATTTAAGAGTCCCTAGGCTGGGGACGGTGGTGGCTCAGGCCTGTATTCCCAGCACGTTGGGAGGTCAAGGCAGGCAGATCACTTGAGGTCAGGAGTTCAAGACCAGCCTGGCCAAATGGAGAAACCGCATCTCTCCTAAAAACTACAAAAATAAACCAGGTATGGTGGCATGTGCCTGTGATCCCAGTTACTCAGGAGGCTGAGGCAGGATAATCGCTTAAATCCGGGAGGCGGAGGTTGCAGTGAGCCGAGATTACGCCACTTCACTCGCCTGGGAGACAGAGTGATAATCCATCAAAAAAAAAAAAAAAAAAAAAAAAAAAAAGAAAGAAAGAAAGACAGAAATAAATAAATAAATAAATAAACAAACAAACAAGAGTCCCCAAAGAGGCTTTTTCCACTACTATACATTGTAAAAACCTGCTTATGAAGACAGCACACGATGTATTTAATCCTGCAGATATAAGCTGTTTTTCAATGCACATAGTTTCTTCATTCATCTATACCTCCATCTTTTGTATCATTTCTTTATGCATTAAATAATTCATTCATCCATTCATTCACCAAATAGTGAGATCACATCATACGTCAGGCACAGGGCAATTAAGTAGCTTTTAGAAAGTTGTCTTTGGGCCAGACACAGTGGCTTACACCTGTAATCCCAAAACTTTGAGAGGCTGAGGCAGGCAGATCACCTGAACTCAGGAATTCAAGACCAGCCTGGCCAACGTGGTGAAACCCCGTCTTGACAAAAATGCAAAAATTAGCCAGGCATGATGGCGGGTGCTTGTAATCCCAGCTACTAGGGAGGCTGAAGTGGGAGGATCATTTGATACCAGGAGGAGGTTAGAGTGAGCAGAGATGGCACCATTGCATTCCAACCCAGATGACAGAGTGAGCCTCTGTCTTGAAAGAAAGATAAGAAAAAAAAGGAAGGAAGGAAAGAAGGAAGGGAGGGAGGGAGGGAGGGAGGGAGGGAGG
>CAUYLG010024918.1:0-19381 GCA_963573385.1 Cacajao melanocephalus
TTTTTTTTTTTTTTTTTTTTGTTGAGACAGAGTCTCACTCTGTTGCCCAGGCTGGAGTGCAATGGCTTGATCTCCGCTCATCTCAACCTCCATCTCCTGGGTTCTAGCAGTTCTTCTACCTTAGCTTCCTGAAGAGCTGGGATTACAGGCAGCCACCACCACACCCAGCTAATCTTTGCAGGCTGGTCTCGAGCTGCTGACCTCAGGTGATCCGCCTGCCTCACCCTTCCAAAGTGCTGGATTACAGGCGTGAGCCAAACATACCTGGCCGGCTGCTTACTTTACGTTTTTTCCTTAGGTATGAACATAGCAAGCCATTGAAACAGGAAGAAACAGCTGCTACAGAGCTAACTACAAAGTCGTCCGTTGCCACTTCCTCAAGTCTCTCATCAGTAGTTGCACCACTTGTTGAAATGAATACAAGCGAAGCTGAGTCAAGAAATTCAAACTTTGCAACTGTAGGAGCAGGTTCAGAGGACTGGGTGAATGCTATTGAGTTTGTTCCTGGGCAACCCTACTGTGGCCGTAGTAAGTATTCTGAAGAAGAAAATAAGAGTTAGAGGGCTAGATAGCAGTTCATCCATTTGCTCAGCTTTGACAACTTTCCCATTTCTGCTTCCATTCCTTTTTTAGTTTAATCTTAGTAAAATTGGATTACCTGAGATTTACATATAGGATGAAGGAAACTTTGAATCCCAGTAAAATGAATTTAGAATGTTTTGAAAAACTGAATCCTCTCTTTAATTAGTACTTTTTGAAATTAAATTTCAATGACCCAAAACATATAAAGAAGCAGTTGTTTTTTTTAAAAGCCTAATCTTGGAAATGCCAGCATTAGAAATAATTCCTTTCTTTCACATGAAATTAGTTCAGTAGACTGTTTTAGTATTGCAGTTTTATTTTTATTTTTTGCTGTTAGGTTCTCAGTTCCCTTATAGTTCATGTATCTGCCTTATCCGTTTGGACCTTTACCACCCTCTTACACATTTTCAGCTGCGCCTTCCTGCACTGAAGCACCCCTGCAGGGCTCAGTGACCAAGGAAGAATCAGAGAAAGAGCAAACTGCTGTGGAAACAAAGAAGCAGCTGTGCCCCTATGCTGCAGTGGGAGAGTGCCGATACGGGGAGAACTGTGTGTATCTCCACGGAGATTCATGTGACATGTGTGGGCTGCAGGTCCTGCATCCGATGGATGCTGCCCAGAGATCAGAGCATATAAAAGTAAGTCTTCCGGGAGATGCATGTGTTATTAGGTGTGAGAACCAATATTTGCCCTTTCACAGCATTGTGGGTTTATTTCACAGAAACATTGGATGAATTGAATAGTTATCAGTGAGTAAGGAACTACTTCTTCCTTGGGCTTCTTGGATGCTTTATCAAGAAGTCATTTCCAGCAAACAAAATTAACTGGGCATGAAGGTGCGTGCCTGTAGTCCCAGCTACTTGGGGGCCTGAGGTGGGAGGATCGCTTGAGCCCAGGAGGTTGAGGCAAAAGAAAAAAAGAAAATTCATACTTCCAGAACCTCAGAATATGGACTTAACATTTTTTTTCCTCTTTTAAAAAATAATGTTTCTGAGATTGACATTCAGTATACTTAACCCTTGGAAATACACATTTCATTGCTTTTTAGTATATTTACAGAGTTGTGCACCTGTTATCATTTTACTAATTTTAGGACACTTTTAAAAATTATTTTTTATTTCTATTTTTTAGAGACGAGGTTTCACCATCTTGGCCAGGCTGGTCTTGAACTCCTGACCTCGTGATCCACCCGCCTCGCCCTCCCAGGGTGCTGGGATCACAGGCATGAGCCACTGTGCCCGGCCGGGACACTTTCTTCATCCCACACCCTTTAGTCACTCTTGATTCTACCGTTCCTCTAGTTCCTGGCAATAATGAATCTGGTTTGTCTCTGGATTGAACTATTCTGGACATTTCATATAAATGGAATCCTGTAATGTGGTTCTTTGTGACTGGCTTCTTTCACTTAGCATACTGCTTTCAAGGTTTTCCATGTTGTGTGTAGCAGTTCTTCATTTTGACAGCTGAATTGTTGTGGTATGGCTAAGCCACATGAGTTGATGGACACTTAGGTCACTTCCAGTTTTTGGCTGCTATTAACAATAAGGCTGCTCTGAACATTTGTATATAGATTTTTGTGTGAAGATATGTTTTCAGTTCTCTTGGGTATATATTTTTTAATTTGATTGTAGGGGTCGAGGCATGGTATAAGGTAGACATAATTTGATCCCTAACTTCAGCATACTTCTGTGAATTTAGGCAGGTTAAACTATTAGTTATGTATCTATATATGAGATATTAGAACCTACTTTTGAATATATATTTTTTTTCTTTTAAAGATTTAGGAAAAGACATGTTTAGTGATTATGTGAGATTATGGATGACATTGCTTTTTTGCAATTTTTTTTTTTTTTTTTTTGAGACAGAGTCTTGCTCTGTCACCCACGCTGGAGTGTAGTGGCACAATCTCAGCTTACTGCAGCTTCCACCTCCCTGGTTCAGGTGATTCTCCTGCCTCAGTCTCCTGAGTAGCTGGGACTACAAGCGTATACCACCATGCCCTGCTAATTTTTGTATTTTTAGTAGAGATGGGATTTCGCCATGTTGGCCAGGCTGGTCTGGAACTCCAGGAGTCATGCGATGCATCCAACCTTGAACTTCAAAAGTGCTGGGAGTTTTCTGCATTTTTATATTTCCTATAATCATGTTAAAATATGATGTCCCCACAAAAATTGGTACATAAATACGGCGTTACTTATAATAGCCCCAAGTGGGCTAATCTAACCTAACCCAAATGAACGTCAGTCTGTCAAGCTGAGTAGTTGAAAAATCTCAGTGAAAAGATAAAAGAAAAAAGAAAAAAATAATCTCAGTGAAGGTTTTTTTCCTTAAAGGCATAAGAGAGTTATGTGCCTGTTGCCCTTATTTTCTGGCAGGTTTTAACTAGGGCCTTAACTCAACATAGAAGCCAGAAATAACAACAGCAAACAGTATGAAAACTGTCTTTAATGCAGTTGAGCTCCAAGTTCAGGGCAGAGAAAATTGGGTAACTTTTCAGTTCCCAAAGTTGAGTCCTCATAGTTTGATTTTCTAGTATTGTAAAGTACCACCACCAAAAACAAAAAACCCCACTTCACCTCTGTTCACTTGTAAGCAAAGCTAATTTACGTGTCAGCTTGGGAACATTGTTGTTTCAGTTGACTATTTGATCCTCTGAACGTGAATCATTAACCGTTGCTCAAGTTTTTCAGGATTCAATGACTCGATTCCACTTGTTCTCTCTCACCTTCTCTAGTCGTGCATTGAGGCCCATGAGAAGGACATGGAGCTCTCATTTGCTGTGCAGCGCAGCAAGGACATGGTGTGTGGGATCTGCATGGAGGTGGTCTATGAGAAAGCCAACCCCAGCGAGCGCCGCTTCGGGATCCTCTCCAACTGCAACCACACCTACTGTCTCAAGTGCATTCGCAAGTGGAGGAGTGCTAAGCAATTTGAGAGCAAGATCATAAAGTGAGGCTCCTCCCCAGTCTTCATTTGTGCTTTCTCTTTTGGGGAAGAATTTAGTAACTTGTGCCAACTTTCAACCAGATGGACCGCATTTAAATGCATGCATTTTATCTTGAAACTGGGATATTCTAATGGGGATTTCTTCTTTGTATTTCAGCTAGCTTCTAGGTTAGTTGGTCTATCTACTTTTATTTGAATGAGGAAACCCTGTGTATCAGTTAGTAGAATCTTCGTGCTTTTTCTGAGGAGATTGTGTTTAATGGATTATTAGCCAGTTTAGGCTCAGTGAACAAACTGATCTAGCTTTGAATGTATGTTTCCTGACGTTTTACATTTTCCACTTTCCTATTCCATCCATTAAGCTAGCCAATAATCCACCATCCTTTAAAGATTGTTCTCATAACTGAACAAAAACTACGTAATCTAAACAGAGCAAAGCTACAAGAAATAAATTTATTTAAACGAAAGAAAAAGGAGTCTGTGTGAAATGTCTTCTTTTGTTTTTGTTTTTTACCTAAGTTATTTTAAAAAAAAGAAAAATGAACTGGCTAGCCCTTGAGTTGGATTTATAAAGGAGGTTGTCTTGCTTGAAAGAAATGGTCAGTTGTGTGACAATATGTGGAACCCTTTCAGTAAATGCCCACGTGCCTTTCAGTTAAGTCTTTAAATCTGGAGGCGACACACCAGGGTGTGTCCTTGAAGAGTGGGCCTGTAAAGGGGAATTTGCATTGCAGCCTGTTCATTGTTTCCCAGGTCCTGCCCAGAATGCCGGATCACATCTAACTTTGTCATTCCAAGTGAGTACTGGGTGGAGGAGAAAGAAGAGAAGCAGAAACTCATTCTGAAATACAAGGAGGCAATGAGGTATGAGCACTGCAGCCTTTTCTCAAGCGAAGAGCCCAACAGAGCTTGGGTTCACTTTGAAAAGAATGGTGCTGCATTATACACTCCTACCTCCTTCCTACCCTTCTTTTACTTCCCAGGACAAATTATTTTGTCACCCTGATAGCACTTACCCAGTATGTATCTTTCTATAACACAGGCCTTGGGGTACCTGCCAAGGGACTGTGTTATAAAGAAGTCTCTACTGCTGACAAGTAAGGCCCCATGAGTGGGGTTCTACCTTATTCTGAATCCATGTCATAGCTGTCCTATATTCTTGTGTGTTGGCTTTCTAGAAGATTTTCTCTCTATGGCACCTGCTTGTGCTAAAGCTATTAACCAGCATAGACTTGAACAGTGTTAGTGGTTTCTAGTGTTTCATGCATTGGCACACACATGTTTATAAGAACACACCTTGGGGAGGGCTATAAGCTGACATACTGGTTCTATCCCTACCTATTTAAAGAAACCCTGGATGATAGTCAAATACAGACCTGAAATCCACTGTGAATAAGGGTTGCGATATTTTCCTTTCCAGCAACAAGGCGTGCAGGTATTTTGATGAAGGACGTGGGAGCTGCCCATTTGGAGGGAACTGTTTTTACAAGCATGCGTACCCTGATGGCCGTAGAGAGGAGCCACAGAGACAGAAAGTGGGAACATCAAGCAGATACCGGGTAACTCTCACTGTTTTTTTAAAAGAGGGGAAATACCAAGATACCAGTTGAGTCCTGCACATACTGGGGCAGGGGAAGGAGAAGGTTAACACTCAGGTCTGGGAGTGAAATTGTAGAGTATTAAAGGAGGAAACAAACCCCAGAAAACTGGGAGGGCTAGGAAAGGAAAAAATGTGCGTTAAAGCTTTAGCCTAAAACTATTTCCGTCAAGTAACCATAGGGGAGGAAGTGGTAAAATGGAAACCCTAACTAAGAAGTCTGGTTCGTCATGCCCTCTGGTGTGCTGGACGTTTTGCCTTATACACAACAGGATAGAAGATACTGCTCGACAGTGCCATCCCTATCACGGCCCTGTTTTTTACAGGCCCAACGAAGGAACCACTTCTGGGAACTCATTGAGGAAAGAGAGAACAGCAACCCCTTTGACAACGATGAAGAAGAGGTTGTCACCTTTGAGCTGGGCGAGATGTTGCTTATGCTTTTGGCTGCAGGTGGGGACGACGAGCTGACAGACTCTGAAGATGAGTGGGACTTGTTTCATGATGAGCTGGAAGATTTTTATGACTTGGATCTATAGCAACCTTGTATGGCGTGTGAACTGGTCTGCTGACCCTAGACAGCAGCTGTTCCCTGTGGTGGTGTGACAGTGCCTGTGTTCTCTCCTAGGCAGGCCTTTCAACTCCAGGTGCTGTCGTAAGAATTTTTACCCAGGGCCTGTCTTCTCAGCCCCTCACTTTTCCCTGAGGAGTGTGTTTTCCCTGTTGAAAAAAGTTACAAAAATAAATCTTAAAGTTAGTTTTTTGTAACACGAATTTAACTGTCAGACAGTTAGTGTAGGTGTGTTACGTCATCTGTTTTCAACCAGATTGCGTTTATGGACTTTTTACACACTTCATTTTGAGGACCCCAGGTTCAAAAGTAAAACCAGTGGCCCTGCTTTGGGGTCCAAGGATAGGAGTGATGGGTGAAGGGACCTAAGCTGGCCGACAGCCTTCTGCTGCAGACATGGGATGTGGATCCTTGAGGTTTCTGGTGAAATCTGCACATCTATGTTTTTATATCTGTTTCCTACCCTGTAATCCCTACCACGTGCACTCGTTCTGTGGTTTTGGTCTCTTATTTAATTGCACACAAGTAATACTACTACTGGGTAACCAGAACCAGGTGCGAATGTGTTGAGACTTCTACTGTTTTGCATGATAGGAAAGTTATGAAAGAATACACATAAAAGATACAGAGGCGTAACATCAATGCAGAGTTGGAAGTGGACTCCCAAGGGCTGACATGGTGTGTGTGAGTGTGGGTGTGTGATAAGCGTCTCATCCCTGCATAGATGCAGTATTCTTAGCCTTAGTAGAAAAACTTGGTTTAGTGGTTTAAGCCTTGTGTGGCAGATCTTAAAGGACAAAGCAGTATATTGGTAGTTGTCAATATAGCAGTGCTCGCTCTGTCTATATAAATAGAGAAATGGGGTTAGCCATAGAGGTTAAAACTACCTGGTTATCCCATATATTAACACAAACTGGGTCTTGGATGCACAGTTGTATTTAATGTTTTACGATCTAGCCTTTCTAGTACAGGCACTTTCTAAGAAACCTTTGTCCTCATTTAGGGCGTTTTGTTGTCGGGTTTTTGTGTTTGTTTTTGTGGATATTTGCCTCATTCCACCCCTGAGCTTTCAGGTAGACAGATGTGATTCAAAACTCTGTTCTAAGGTGTTTATTGTAATGGAGTAATGGGTTTGCAGTGATAAGTCATATTTTTCCACCAAAGGGGAGGGCTTGGGAATCCCTGAGACTAGCTGAAGTTAAGTTGTTGGAAGAATTCCTTGATTGGAAATTTTACTTGTGTGTTTTGTTGCTCTGTTTACTGAAAATGACTCGGGGATGCTCCTGGTTTGTCTGTCTACCGCTTTGATTCCTTGGATCCCACCCATTCTTTAACTTTAAGAAAGAACAAATAATTGTGGCAGAGGTCTCTGTATTTTACAGCTGCCCTTTTGTAAGAAGCACTTTTCCCAAATAAAACAATTTAAAAAAACAAGGTGGCTCTTCTGTTTAATGAGCTGTTTTGAAATGTGCCGATGTTGAAGAATAATGATGTTTTTCTTTCACTCACTCTTCGATCGGTCCCTCTGTCAGATGTTTGTGGGGATAGGTACTTTGAGAAATGGGTGTGAGAGAGAAAGGAAACCTTAACCAGCCAGGATCATCAAACAGTTCTATACTTGAAAATGTTCAAGACTCAGGCTGGGCCACCTGATCAGCAAAAGGCACCAGCAGTTTTCTGCTACCACACACTTGTGGTTGAACTTGCTTTATGCCCTCAGATAATGGGGGAAGGTCATAATATAATTGTATTTTGAAAGCTTATTGTTTTGCATAATTATTTTGTGAATTTTTAAGGAATTTTCGTTACTGTGAATTTTTCGTGAATAAGAACCATTCTGCCACTCCCATGGAAGACCTTCAGGTGACCTTTTCCCCATATTTATTTGTAAAAATAACTGCTCCTCTGTTATATTTATATTAAGAATTTATGGCTGGGCACAGTAGCTCACACCTGTAATCTCAGCCCTTTGAGAGGCCAAGGTGGGCGGATCATGAGGTCAGGAGTTCAAGACTAGCCTGGCCAAGATGGTGAAACCCCATCTCTGCTAAAAATACAAAAATTAGCTGAGCATGGTGGTGTGCACCTGTAATCCCAGCTACTCAGGAGGCTGAGGCAGGAGAATCACTTGAATCTGGGAGGTGGAGGTTGCAGTGAGCTGAGATGACACCATTGCATTCCAGCCTGGGCAATAGAGTGAGAGACTCTGCCTCAAGAAAAAAAAAATATATATGCTATCCATGTTTCCACATGTAGGCATTATTTCTGAGTGTGCTTAGTGTAACAACTGGAGATCCACTAGTAGTCTGTTTCTATAAGCTTATAGACCAGCAGCTCCCTCCCTGGGGAGTTAAGTCCACCCTCAGCTGCTGACCCCCAGAGGGGTGCCAAAGAGCCTGAGAGGTGTGTTGGGAGTGCTGGAGCTAGGAGGCAGAGAGAGCCTTGAGCACTTCTGGAAAGTAAGAAGCAGCACCCTGTTTGCATATCTGAATCTGCAACAGGGAGAGGGGTATAGCAAGGTCCAGGGAGTGGCAATTGGTCACTTCAGGAGTGGAGCAACTCTTGTATCTTGGAAAAGGCAGTAGAAGCGTCTGTCCGAGTATTGAGTAATCTGTAATGCGAATTGCTACCCTCACTGGCTGCATTGAGAGTGACTTCTCTTCTTTCTCCAAGTGCAATTGCCTGTTGCAAAAGAAGCTGAGGTGTAAACACTGATGGGTGGAACATCTCACTTTCTTATTTGCACAAAACGACAACCTCTTTACTGCCACTGTACACAATAAGTGATTTCCTAAATGTCCAAGATGTGATAGTGAATACTGCCAGTGATTTGGGGGAGGGAAAAGGCTTGTCAATAAAAATATTCGTTGCCAAAGTACTGTCAACAGATTACCAACCCTGCGAGGGTTCATGGTTCAATTGCAAGGCCCATCTGACTTTTTTAGGCTGAAATGTGAGCAGAAGTGTCATTTCTACTCACGTTTTAAGAGCCCACAAGTGATCCTCTTTTTTCCATGGCAATTAGTAAATTTTGAGAAGGTGGCTGTTGTACCAGCCTGGGTCACCATGCCAGGCTACCCAGCTGGAACACTCAGTTGACCCATGAGGGACATGGAATGTGAGCAACTGATAAACCTTTGGGGTGAGAAGCCACTGAGCCAGTCTGCCCTGTATTGAAATCTTGTTTAAGCAAAAAAGTTTTTTTTTTCTTTGAGACGGAGTCTTGCTCTGTTGCCACGCTGGAGTGCAGCGGCGGTATTTTGGCTCAGTGCAACCTCTGCCTCTGGGTTTAAGTGATTCTTCTGCCTTAGCCTCCTGAGTAGCAAGGACTACAGGCATGTGCCTCGACGCCCAGCTAATTTTTTTGTATTTTCAGTAGAGATGGGGTTTCACCATGTTGACCAGGATAGTCTCGATTTCCTGACCTTGTGATCCACCTACCTCGGCTGGGATTACAAGTGAGCCACCTTTGCCAGCTTGAGAAATTTTTTTTTTTTTTGGAGACAGAGTCGAGCTCTGTCACCAGGCACCAGGCTGCAGTGCAGTGGCGGCTAACTGCAACCTCAGCTTCCCAGGTTCAAGCAATTCTCCTGCCTCAGCCTCCCGAGTAGCTGGGACTACAGGCGCGTACCGTCATGCCCAGCTAATTTTTGTATAAAGAGACGGGGTTTCACCACGTTGGCCAGGATGGTCTCCATCTCTTGACCTCATGATCTGCCCACCTCAGCCTCCCAAAGTGCTGGGATTACAGGCGTGAACCACTGCGCCTGGCCAGAAATTTTTGAAAACAGTAAGTCCAGTTATTGACATACTTGTTCATCTGAAGTGGTCAATACAAACTCACTCTCAAGCAGTGGCTGTGTTTTATTTTCAGTGTCCAGGACTTATTTCACAAACCTTTTAAACAAGTTTACATTGTTGATAAAGGAAGTGCTGTGTCGTAAATTGTCTTCACAAGACAGAGCTTATTTCTTTGTACTGAATGACAGGAAGAGATCCATTGCTGATAATAGAATATGCCTCAGATCTTAGTCTACCAGAGCTAGCTTGGGCTCTTTGATTAGTTCACTAGGTCTTCGTCTCAGCCCCCTCATCGGTACACAGAAGAAATAACACCACATAGTACCTGAGCAAATAAAAGCATTTTTAGGTTCTAGTGATGTGCCTTTTTTTTTTTTTTTTTTGAGGCAGCCTCGCCCTATCGCCCGGACTGGAGTGTAGTGGCGTGATCTCGGCACACTGCAACCTTCTGGATTTAAACTATTCTCTGCCTCTTGGGTTCAAACTATTCTCCTGCCTCAGCTTCCCAAGTAGCTCGGATTACAGGTGCCCACCACCATGCCTGGCTAATTTTTGTATTTTTAGTAGAGGTGGGGTTTTGCCATGTAGGCCAGGCTGGTCTGGAACTCCTGACAGGTGATTTGCCTCCCAGTGTGCTGAGATTACAGGCGTGAGCCATTATGCCCAGCCTAAAACTGTTAATGGATGACATTTTTAGTAAAATGAAGGTACCCACGTATTTTACCGATATTTGAGTTTTTGTGCGTGTGGGCACCGTACTAGTGCTGGAGGTGCTGTGAGCAGAGCAAAGGTGGCAGAAACAGTGCTCGTCAAACTAGCCCACGCGCTCCCCTCCACTTTGCAGGCCCTTTGCAGTTCAGTTGGTGCTGTGTGCCCTCCTTGTCCCTCTGTTTCATAGAGGTACTGGAAGCCATGTGTTAAAGTGGCAGTCACAAGACGGGGGAGATCCTGGATCTCTGCGTCATGGATAGAGGGAGAGCTCCCAACCCCAATATCAGTTTGCATAAACAAGAAATAAATTGAGATTTGGGAGGTTTTAGTTTTACCAGTAGCCTAGCATGAAATGTCCTCATATGGCAGTTGTGATCCTTCATAAAATGGATGACTGCTATAAAGGTGTGAAATGAAATGACAGCTTTCAATAGGGGCCTGGGCTAATCCCTGAATTGTAATCCCTGAATTGAGATCCGAATGGGAGAAAAGGTGCCCTACAGACAGAAGACATCCTGTGTCAAAGCCCTGAGGCAGGCGAAGGCAGACATCCAACAGCTCTTCCTGGACATTACCATTAATGATACTCATGGCCTGAAGGACACATTCAATTTCCTGTGTTAGGTATAACTTAATTTCAGAAAAGTATGTACATGCAAGTCAGTAACATAACAATGTCAGTAACATTTATAGGAATAGTACTGGATTGCCTTAAAATATCAAAAACAGTCTTCTGGCCCAGCACGGTGGCTCACACCTTGTAATCCCAGCACTTTGGGAGGCCAAGCAGGCAGATCACGAGGTCAGGAGTTCAAAACCAGCCTGGCCAACATGATGAAACCCCATCTCTACTAAAAACAGAAAAATTAGCTGGGTGTGGTGGCATGTGCCTGTAGTCTCACCTACTTGGGAGGCTGAGGCAGGAGAATCGCCTGATGAACCTGGGAGGCAGAGGTTGCAATGAGCTGGATCGCACCACTGTACTCCAGCCTGGGCGACAGAGTGAGCCTCTGTCTCAAAAAGAAAGAATTCTTCCTACAATTTAGTGCTTTGATAAACTAACACACTCAACTGATCATGACCTGCTGCAGTCGGACCAGTCTCTAGAGCAGGGCTTCTCAGTCTTTAATATGCAAATGAATGGGGGGAGGTTCTTGTTAAAATGCAGATTCTGATTCAATAGCTCTGGAATAGGCACAAGACATTTATTTTTATTTTTTGAGACTGGGTTACTCTCACCCAGGCTGGAGTGTAGTGGCACCATAGTGGCTCGCTGTAGCCTCGACCTCCGGGCTCAATGGATCCTGCTGCCTCAGCCTCCTGAATAGCTGGGACCACAGGCACATGCCACCATGCTCAGCTAATTAAATTTTTTTTTTTTTTTGAGAAGAAGTCTTGCTCTGTTGCCCAGGCTGAAGTGCAGTGGCGTGATCTCAGCTCACTGCAACCTCTGCCTCCTGGGTTCAAGCGATTCCCCTGCCTTAGCCTCGGGAGTAGCTGGGACTACAAGCACACACCACCACGTCCAGCTAATGTTTTGTATTTTTAGTAGAGACAGGGCTTCACCATATTGGCCAAGCTGCTCTCGGACTCCTGACCTTGATACCCACCCGCCTCAGCCTCCCAAAGTGCTGGGATTATAGGCGTGAGCCACTGTGCCCGACCAAATTCACCCTTTTGTACAATTTTAAAATTGTTTTAGTGTTTTAAAAAAATACAATGTTGTGGCTGGGCACGGTGGCTCATGCCTGTAATCCCAGCACTTTGGGAGGCTGAGGCAGGCGGATCACCTGAGGTCGGGAGTTCGAGACCAGCCTGACCAACATGGTGAAACCCTGTCTCTACTAAAAATACAAAATTAGTCGGGCGTGGTGGCACATGCCTGTAATCCCAGCTACTCAGAAGGCTGAGGCAGAAGAATTTCCTGAACCTGGGAGGCAGAGGTTGCGGTGAGCTGAGATCACACAATTGCACTCCAGCCTGGGCAACAAGAGCAAAACTCTGTCTCAAAAAAAAATAAAAATAAAAATAAATAAATAAATAAATAAAGAAATAAATAAATAAAATACAGTGTTGGCTGGGTGCAGTGGCTCATGCCTGTGATTCCCAGCACTTTGGGAGGCTGAGGTGGGCAGATCACCTGAGTTCAAGAGTTTGAGACCAGTCTGGCCAACATGGTGAAACCCCAACTCTACTAAAAATATACAAAAATTAGCCAGGTACGGTGGCATGCACCTGTAGTTCCAGCTACTCAGGAGGCTAAGGCAGGAGAATTGCTTGAACCTGGGAGGCAGAGGCTGCAGTGAACTGAGATTGCACCGCTGCACTCCAGCCTGGATGACAGAGTGAGAATCTGTCAAAAAAAACAATATGCAATCCTCACTACTAATTCCAGAACATTTTTATCTCCATCCCCGATCCCACCAAGAAGCCCCTATACCCATTAGCAGTCACTCCCCACTACTTCGTTTCCGTAGCCCCTGGCAACCACTAACCCATGCTACTACTCCATAGAGACAAGATTTCTGTCTATGGATTTGCCTGTCCTGGACATTTCATATAGATGGAGTTCTATGTGGCTTTTCATGGCTGGTTTATTTGACTTAGCATAATGTTTTCAAGTTTCATCTGTGCTGTAGCATTTATCAGTACCTCATTTATTTTATTTATTTATTTATTTATTTTTTTATAAGATGGGGTTTCACCATGATGGCCAGGCTGGTCTTGAACTCCTGACCTCAGGTGATCCACCCACCTCGGCCTCCCAAAGTGCTAGGATTACAGGCGTGAGCCACCGCGCCTGGCCCACCTCATTTCTTTTAATGGCTGGCCAGTTTCAGGGGTTCCCAACCCCCAGGGCTGTGTACCAGTACCAGTACCAATCCGTGGCCTGTTAGGAACTGGGCCTCACAGTAGTAGGTGAGCGGCAGGCAAGCATTACTGCCGGAGTTCTGCCTTCAGTCAGATCAGCATTGGATTATCCTAGTGTGAACCCTCTTGTGAACCGTGCGTGCGAGGGATCTCGGTTGCGTGCTGCTTATGAGAATCTAATTAATGCCTAATGATCTGAGATGGACAGTTTCATCCTGAAACTATCTCCGCCACCCGCTGTCCATGGAAAAAATTGTCTTCCAGAAAACCAGTCCCTGGTGCCAAAAAGTCTGGGGATTGCTGTTGTATTGCATGGGTAGATCACATTTTGTTTATTGATTAATGGCTTGATGGACACTGAAGTCATTTCCACTTTTTGGCTATTAGGAATAATGCTGCTATGGAACATTTGTTTACAGGTTTTTGTGTAAAGATATGTTTTCAGATTCTTTGGGGTGTATACCTAGTAGTAGAATTGCTGGGTCGTATGGTAACTGTTTAACGTTTTGAGGAACTGCCAAACTGTTTTCCAAAGTGGCTGTATCACTTTTCATTCCTGCCAACAATATGTGAGGGTTCTAATTTCTCCACAGTCTTTTTTTTTTTTTTTTTTTTTTAAGATGGGGTTTCACCATGATGGCCAGGCTGGTCTTGAACTCCTGACCTCAGGTGATCCACTCACCTCGGCTTCCCAAAGTGCTAGGATTACAGGCGTGAGCCACCGCGCCTGGCCTTTTTTTTTTTTTTTTTTTGGAGACAGTTTTACTCTTGCCCAGGCTGGAGCACAATGGTGCCATCTTGGCTCACTGCAACCTCTGTCTCCCAGGTTCAGAAGTTTCTCCTGCCTCAGCCTCCCGAGTAGCTAGGATTGAGGTGCATGCCACCATGTCCAGCTAATTTTTTTATTTTTAGTAGAGACGGGGTTTTACCATGTTGGCCAGGTTGGTATCTATGTCCTGACCTCAGGTGATCCACCTGCCTTGACCTCCCAAAGTGCTGGGATTACAGGCATGAGCCACCATCCCTGGCTTGTATTTTTTTTTTTTTTTTTTTTTGAGGCAGAGTTTCGCGAGTTACCCAGGCTGGAGTGCAAAGGCGTGATCTGGGCTCACTGCAACCTCCACCTCCTGGGTTCAAGCAATTCTCCTGCCTCAGCCTCCCGAGTAGCTGGGACTACAGGCGCGTGCCACCATGCCCAGCTAATTTTTGTATTTTTAGTAGAGATGGGGTTTCACCTTGTTGACCAGGATGTCTCGATCTCTTGACCTTGTGATCCACCCGCCTTGGCCTCTCAAAGTGCTGGGATTATAGGCGTGAGCCACCGCACCTGCCCCGGCTTGTATTTTTTTAATAGAGATGAAGTTTTACCATGTTGGCAAGGCTGGTCTTGAACTCCTGACCTCAAGTGATCCACCCACCTCAGCCTTCCAAAATGCTGGGATTACAGGCATAGGCCACCACGCCTGGCCTTACACCACTGTCTTCAAATGAGAATTTGCATGGTGCTTTATAAATTTTCACAGATGTCTTACTTGATCCTCACATATCTGTAAAGAAGTTAAGACCGTATTAGTCTTATTTTGCAAATGAAGAAACTAAAGTTTAGAAGAAGTTAAACAACTAACCCTGTCTAACAGCTAGTGTGTAAGTGCTACAGCTTTGGACTCCAAATCTATGTTTCTTTACATAGATCTGCTGCTGTTGGCTGCCTTTGTGGACCTGTCTCATGTTTCTGGGTGATGTTTGTATATTTACATCCTTCCTCACTGTACTATGTCCGTTACCAGTTGCCAATGGCTTATCTGTTTTCTTTTGACCCTGTGGAGTCCTAAACCTCAATATTTCAGGAGATGGGCAGGCACAGTGGCCTGTAATCTCAGCTACATGAGAGACTGACTTCAGGTGATACCCCCGCCTCAGCCTCCCAAAGGGCTGGGATTACAGGCTTGAGCCACCACGCCCAGCCACAACCTCTAATATTAATAGCATAGAGAGATTTGGCCCCGCTCCTTGCCTTCATGTATTTCTGTTAATAGCATTGTATAATTCCCTTCCTTCAAATCCTTGGGTACTTTGTGCTGCCTGCAGGACTAAGATCAGATCCATGAGCCTCTTCATTCTGCTGCTTCAGAATAGTCTAGCCCCAGTGCATTCCAGCACCAGCCCTTCCTCACTTGGAGCACTGGGCTGTGTCCTCCTACTCTTCATCTTTATGTTCATACCTCAGTCATTTAGTCAGCCTTCGTAGTCTTTTCTGTCATAGGACCCCTTGGGGTCCTAGTTTCTCAAAGACATTTTGCGGACTCTGCAGCCAGCACTGGGGGTTTTTCCCTACCCTAAACTGCCCTGTGATTCCGTGTTGGTGGCCAGTAACCAGGTCACATTTCCCCTTCTGGGTATGTCAGCTTCCTTCCTGCTAAACGCAGTTCTTTTAGGTCAGGAAACTCCTTGATAACTTTATCTCTCGCATCTCCCAGGACAAAATATATAGTAAGGCTTAACTTGAGCAGAAGGTACACATTCTTTGATTAGCAATAGCTTCTAGAAAGCAGTGGACTTCTCTGGCATTTCAATTTATGCTTTAGATCTCTGTGGTCTCTGGCTCCTAAGGCTTTGGGTACAGAAACTCTGAGAGCTTAGGAACAAGAGAGATTAGTATTAATCTAATGATTTCCAAATGTCAGTCTGTGGATTGGCTTGTGAAAATTTGCTCGTGAAGAGACTTAGTAAAAGGGCCAGACATGGTGGCTCACGTTTGTTATCCCAGCACTTTCAGAGGCTGAGGTGGGCAGATCACTTGAGGTCAGGAGTTCAAGACCAGCCTGGTCAACAAGGTGAAACCCCATCTCTACTAAAAATACAAAAATTAGCTGGGCATGGTGGTGCATGCCTGTAGTCCCAGCTATCTAGGAGGCTGAGGCATGAGAATCACTTGAACCTGGGAGGCAGAGGTTACAGTGAGCCAAGATTGTGTCATTGCACTCCATCCTGGGCAACAGAGCAAGACCCTGTCTCAAAAAAAAAAGGAGACTTATAAAAAGATACATATGGTCCCTACTCCAGACCTACTGAAGCTGATCTTTAGAGCTGGGACTAGGAATAGGTACACGCAGCAAACTACTGTGGCCTGTCACTACACAACTACACAGGCAAGATGGAGAACCATTCTCTCTCTCTCTCTTTTTTTTTTTTTTTTTTTTTTTTAGACAGGGTTTCACTATGTTAGTCAGGCTGGTCTCAAACTCCTGACCTCAAGTGATCCACCCGCCTCGGCCTCCCAAAGTGCTGGGATTACAGGTGTGAGCCACCGCACCTGGCCCTTTTTTTTTTTTTTTTTTTAAAGACAGAGCCTTGCTCTGTTACCCAGGCTGGAGTGCAGTGGCTTGATCTCAGCTCACTGTAACCTGTGCCTCCTGGGTTCAAGTGATTCTCCTGTGTCAGCCTCCCAGCGTAGCTGAGACTACATGTGGGCACCACCATGCCCAGCTAATTTTTGTATTTTTAGTAGAGACGGGTTTTGACATGTTGGCCTGGCTAGTCTTGAACTCCTGACCTCAGGTGATCTGCCCGCCTTGGCCTCCCAAAGTGCTGGGATTACAGGTGTGAGCCGCTGCACACAGCCTGGGGAAGCATTCTCTAGTCCAGTCACCTCTTTTCTCAGTTGAGAATACTAAGATCCCCAAGATGGAAATGACTTGCCAGGTTCATATTGTAAACGACATGGGCAGGAATCAAATCCCTTGGGAACTACCTGATAGCTAATTCCTGTGCATGTCAAAATATTACAGAAAATGAAGGTTTAGAAAAAAAGAACATACACACATGATCATGTTGGGAAAGTCCCTCTGCATGAGATCCCAGGTGATTTAATTTTTTTTTTTTTTTTTTTTTGAGATGGTGTTTTGTTCTTGTTGCCCAGGCTGGAGTGCAATGGCACGATCTTGGCTCACTGCAACCTCTGCCTCCCAGGTTCAAGGGAATCTCCTGCCTCAGCTACCCGAGTAGCTGGGATTACATGCTCCCACCACAATGCCCAGCTAATTTTTTTTTTTTTTTTTTTTTGTATTTTTAGTAGAAACACGGTTTCACTATGTTGGTCAGGCTGGTCTCGAACTCCTGACCTCAGGCAATCCACCCACCTCAGCCTCCCAAAGTGTTGGGATTACAGAGGCATAAGCCACCGTGCCTGGCCCTCCCCTCACCTCCCCTCCCCCCAGAGTCTCGCTCTGTGGCCAGGCTGGAGTGCAGTGTCGCGATCTTGGCTCACTGCAACTTCAGCCTCCTGGGTTCAAGCAATTCTCCTGCCTCAGCCTCCCAAGTAGCTGGGATTACAGGTACATGCCACAATGCCCAGCTACTTTTTTGGTATTTTTAGTAGAGACAGGGTTTCACCATGCTGGCCAGGATGGTCTCGATCTCCTGACCTGGTGATCCACCCACCTTGGACTCCCAAAGTGCTGGGATTACAGGTGTGAGCCACCACGCCCGGCTTTTCTTTTTTTTCTGTGAATATAGTTAGTTGTCCAGGCTGCTCTCAAACTGTGCATTCAAGGGATTCTGCCATCTCAGTCTCCCAAGTAGCAAGGGATTACAGGCATTATCCACTGCATCCAGCAGATTTTAATATTCTTTTTTTTTTTTGAGACAGAGTTTCACTCTTGTTGCCCAGTCTGGAGTGCAGTGGGTGAGATCTTGGCTCACTGCAACCTCTGCCTCCCAGGTTCAAGCAATTCTCCTGCCTCAGCCTCCCTGGTAGCTGGGATCACAGGCATGCACCACCACACCCCGCTAATTTTGTAGTAGAGACAGGGTTTCTCCCTGCTGGTCAGGCTGGTCTTGAACTCCTGAACTCACATGATCCACCCGCCTTGGCCTCCCAAAATGCTGGGATTACAGGCGTGCGCTGCTGCACCTGGCAGATTTTAATATTCTTAAGATTTTCTGTAATTGAAAATTTTTTCTGCAATGAGTAGCATAAGAAAAAAATTCTAAAAAATGCTACGTTAGAAAAAAAGTTGAAGGAGATTCTGTTTCTACAATTTTTTCTTTTTAAATAAGCCAGGCGTAGTGGTTCATGCCTGTGGTTCCAGCTACTCCAGAGGCTGAGGTGGGAGGATTGCTTGAGATGTGGAGGCTGCAGTGAGCTGCAATGTACTACTGCACTCCAGCCTAGGCGACTCTGTCTCTACAAAATAAAAAATAAATGCATTTCCTTTCTTTTTTTCAATCTTGTTGCCCAGGCTGGAGTGCAATGGCATGATCTTAGCTCATTGCAATCTCCACTTCTCAGGTTCAAGTGATTCTCCTGCCTCAGCCTCCCAAGTGGCTGGGATTACAGGCATGTGCCACCATGCCTGGCTAATTTTGTATTTTTAGTACAGATTGGGTTTCACCACGTTGGTCAGGCTGATCTCAAACTCCTGACCTCAGGTGATCCACCCGCCTTGTTCTTCATAAGTGCTGGGATTACAAGTGTGAGCCACGGCACCCAGCCAAAAACTGATCATTTTAACCACTGTGAGTACACAACTCAGTGGCATTAATTACATTCACGATGCTGTTCAACTATTACCGAGAGTGGAGTTTTCAATTTATATTGATATATTGACTTTTTCCCATTTAAGGTGATGTTCACAGTTTATTTTTAATTTATGTTAAACATTGCTTGAATTTTATGATTTTTAAAATTTTTGTTTTTTATTTATTTATTTTTTTGAGACAGAATTTCGCTCTTGTTGCCCAGGCTAGAGTGCAATGGCCTGATCTTGGCTCACCGCGACCTCTGCCTTCAGGTTCAAGCAATTCTTCTGTCTCAGCCTCCCAAGTAGCTGGGATTACAGGCATGTGGGCATGTGCCACCACACCTGACTAATTTTTGTATTTTTAGTAGAGACAGGGTTTCACCATGTTGGTCAGGCTGGTCTCAAACTCTTGACCTCAGGTGATCTGCCCGCCTCCACCTCCCAAAGTGCTGGGATTACAGGCGTGAGACCATGCCCACCCTACTAATAAATCTTTTATTTATTTATTTATTTTTTTTTTTAGAGATGGGGTCTCACTATGTCGCCCAGGCTGGAGTGCAGTGGCTATTCACAGGCGCGATCCCACTACTGATCAGCACGGGAGTTTTGACCTACTCTGTTTGCAACCTGGGCCGGTTCACCCCTCCTTAGGCAACCTGGTGGTCCCCCGCTCCCGAGTGGTCACCATATTGATGCCGAACTTAGTGCGGACACCCGATCGGCATAGCGCACTACAGCCCAGAACTCCTGGGCTCAAGCGATCCTCCCACCTCAGCCTCC
>CAUYLG010024919.1:0-25197 GCA_963573385.1 Cacajao melanocephalus
TGTGGCTCCTCCGCCGGGAATCTCCTAGTCTGTGGGCAACAAAAATTCGTCTGAAAGTGCAGCGTCCACTCGCTCTCTGCGCTTTCACTGGGAGCTACAATCCTGAGCTGTTGTTAATCGGCCATCTTGGATCTCTCTCCATGGTACATTTTTAGTCAAAGAGGCATGTGTGATTCATACTACTATTTTATAGTTTAGCAGATTTTGCATCAAATAAAATGGAAAAATGAGTATATAAATTAATGTCTGTGATCAGTGCAATGACTGACATTTTAAGCAGATTGTTTTAAATAAAAAATAAATGGTAATTAAGACAGAGTATTTTTTAGTGTACACTCTATACCAGTAGTTTGGTGTATGTTTTACATATGTTATTGTGAAAATTTCTTCCAAAAAGTTGTTGTCATCCCAATTTTATAGATGAAGAAACTGAAACAGAGTTGTTAAGTAATTTGCCTAAGGTGAAATAATCAGCTAAAGGTAGAGCTGTAAGTCAAACTTTTCTGTTTTATTTAAAAATCCTTGCTAATAATAATAAAATTATAAGCTTCAATTTTGTCTTCTATAAGTAGAAGACAATATGGATTACATATGTATTAATTATATAATAGTTATTTTTGGAGGTAGAGAACAAATGAAAATTTTCCTTATATCCATAATATCTCTTAGAGTTTTATGTATGTCCATTGGGAAATGTAAACAACTACTGTCTGGTATAGCCGTTCTCTCTAATTTTGTAGATAAGGAGACAGAGGCCAAGGAAGATGAAAAGATTTGCCCAAGTTCACAAAACTTGTTGGCCAAATCTGTTCTAGCACTCAGCTTTCTTGATCCTCATTTTTGTGTTTTTAAATCGCTTTCCAATGTAAATCTAAAATATTAGTACTTGTTTTAAGAAACAATGGTTTTATAACTGAAATTGCATTCATCTCTGAAACTCTTAGATGAATGTGACTACAGTAAGCAGTAGGGAAGAGTAGAGCATATAAAACATAAAAGAAGGGAAAGGCCATAGTAGGATATGTTATTGATTTGGTCAGCACTATAATTGACTGACAGCTTGATAATGCAATTATTATTATTATTAAAGCTATTGGAGAACCGGTTATCTACTCAGAGGAAGAAAAGGAGGAACATTTATTCATCATTCCCATTCCCATTAGTTGAGAATGGCACAAAAGTGTATTAATTCTCCCACACTCTAGTTTGTATATACATGAGAAGCACGTGGGTTCCCGTGAGTCCCGAAACACTGTGTATGAGAATGCAGGGCAGCAAGTGAGAGGGGCAAGATGATGTCAGGTTCTACAGTGGGGAAACTGGTTGAAACCTTCATGAAAACTGATTGATAAAGTCATTGCTAGAAAAAGAGGAAAGTCTCAGAGAATTTGAAGCATTCCATAAGAGGCATCCAATATAGTACACTGAGCCACTGCATTTTCAAACATGTTGCTGAGAACAGATGGAGATTGTTGCTGACTACGATTGAGGTTCTCCAGTAGAAAACCATGAGTTAGACAGGTCTCAAAAACCATGGGAGATGGGAACACCTAAAATAAAAATAGCTTCCTCTTCCCTTTCCTTGCTCAAGTCATATAATGATGGATCATAGACAATGAGCTCATCAACCCAGGACTATCCGTTGAGATGGGAGCAACAATGAACACATAACTGATTAGGCATGCTCACATATATGTGTCTTTTTAAAATATATTTAGGTGGTCAGTTACACAATACTAAAACGAATTGATTTTGTAGAAATACTAGAAAGATTTAAGGACAAACCATTATTTAGAAGTATGATCATAAAAGAGTAAATTCAGATGAAAATAAGGTGTTGAAATTCCAGAGTAATAGTGAGTACATTTTTTTGGTTTTGTTTTGTTTGGTTTCTACACAGTTGAGTATATTGGGGAAGAGTTTCATGTACAAGGAGGCATTAAACTTGAATGTTGAATGATACATAGATTTTATTTTCCAGACAGAGGAACAAAAAACATTTTCAGAAAAATTCATGGAGTTGTCAAAGAGTGTGACATATTAAGGAAATGGTGGAATATTTAATGGACTATAGGATGTGTAGAGGAAAGAGAAACGCAGGTGTTTAGTTATGGACAAAGTAGTATGGATCAGATTTTAGGGCCTTTATTCCATGCTGCGTCACTTGAACTTTATCTTATAAGTTAGAGTCATTGAAAGCCTTTGAGGTGGGGCCAGTGGTGGATGCTAGTTTCATGGATACCCTTAAGGTTGAAACACAAGTAGGTCTCATAGGTGACTGAATTGAAGTCAGCCTTATCTAACTAAGCACACTTGTCCCAGATGCCTCTCCAGGACCACTTGATTGTATATTTGTCCTGCTGCTTTCTACCCTCAAATTCATGGTTATCTGGATTATCTCTGGAGCTTACTGTAGCCCTTTGATTCTTCAAACCCTTTGGATGCTTTCCCCTCACTTGGTGACTTAAGTTCCTGCTCAACCATCAGCTCCTAGATTTTGGTATCATCTAAAGGCTGCAATAACAAATATTTCTTCCCCAAATCTTATTTCCACACACTCTTCCTCAGTTTTTTGATTTCTCTAGCAATCCTAGCCAGAAGATGGTAGTGGTGGTGCAAAAGGCTCTAGAATTGAAGAATTGAATAGTTGTAACAGACCATATGAACCTCAAAGCCTAAAATACTTTTTATCTGGCTCTTGACAGAAAATGTTTGCTGATGCCTGCCCTAGATCAAAATCACGTAGTTAAATGAAAAGAAACTGATATGCAAGCACATCCTTGTAATGTTTTAAAATTTTAGGTGAGAATAAACATAAAAATATTATGCAAAATGAAAGATCACCCAAAACAAAACAAATATCAGGCTGTTCCAAGACTCTATCCCTTAAAACAGTAGAGTAACATCTATGCAATTATGAAAGAAAAGTTTATAGTCTCAGACAAATTATCACACTTGCATGAAAGCTGCAGAAAGACATTATCAAATGGCAAAGGACACAGAAAATATTTTTTCTCACTTATCTTTTTTGAAGAAATACATGAATTCATATATATCTGAGATGAATAAAGAGCTTATTAAAAGAAGTCATAGATTGAATGGACTGATAAAATAATTTAAACATAAATCTCTAAATCACAACTCAAAAGTGAAAGAAAAAATTTAAATTTCTTAAATGATTCTTGAAAGGGCAAACACACAGTAACAACACAGATAAAAAATAATATAATAACAGTAACATAATGATAGTAGACTAGGGCAAGAGTGTTATATCTTACTAAAATAGGTTTTGACAAGTAAGAGGATGCCATATTATGCCAATTTCCTCATCATATATGGAGTGCATATGTCTGTCTATGTGCATGTGGTATGTGTTTTATTCTTAATGCTGAAAATTAGAGCAATATTAACGTATTTTTATTTTTGCTTTCATATTTTGAGACATAGTTTCCCTCTGTCATGCAAGCTGGAGTGCAGTGCCATGATCTTAGTTCACTACAACCTCCACTTCCTGGCTTCAAGCAATTCTGCCTCGGCCTCCAGAGTAGCTGGGACTACAGGCACATGCCACCACACACAGCTAATTTTTATGTTTTTAGTAGAGATAGGATTTCATCATGTTGGCCAGGCTGGTCTCAAACTCCTGATCTCATGTGATCCTCCCACCTCAGCCTCCCAAACTGCTGGGATTCCAGGTATGAGCAAATGTATTTTTATGCAATTTAAAAATAATTGGTATAACTTAAAATTGGATGTTCATCTTCCAAAAAAGACAGGATTTGAGTTGGTGTGGGGGCAGGGAAAGGGAATATAAACAATAGTATGGCAAAAGAAACTGTGAGAGAGATTACTGCTCTTTGTTGACTTCTGATTTTTCTCTATTGCTACAGAGAACATTTGTTCTGGAAGTTATATGTGCCCATGTTAATTGCTTTGGCCAATAAATGTGGGTGGAAGTTACTAGTGTCACTTTCTAGAAGAAATACTTAATTTTCAGTGCTCTACTCTCCAGCTCTCCCTTCTCTACCTTGGCAGCTGTGAATACCTTTGTTAATAAAGGGAGATAATAAGATTGACACACTCTGGAATACTAAGCCAACACACAGCCACTCTGAAGAGGGCTTCATGCCCGAGTGGGCTTTGCATAAGTACTTAGTTATTTATTACTACAGCATAATTTATCATAACTGATACAACAGAAAATTTTTGAAATGGCAGAAAGCACAGAAAATAATATCACAAATTGTATATATTTATTTATTTATTTGAGATGGAGTTTCACTCTTGTTGCCCAAGCTGGAGTGCAATGGTGCAATCTCAGCTCACTGCAATCTTCATCTTCCAGGTTCAAGCAATTCTCCTGCCTCAGCTTCCCTAGTAGCTGGGATTACAGGCACTACAGGCGCGTGCCACCATGGCCAGCCAATTTTTTGTAGTAGAAACGGGGTTTCACCACGTTAGCCAAGCTAGTCTCAAACTCCCAACCACCTACCTTGGACTCCCAAAGTGCTGGAATTACAGATGTGAGCCACAGCGCCTGGTCTAAACTTACATATTTTTAAGAGTCTCTGAAATCCAAGCAATTATTATCTGCAAGATACAAAAAGGAACAACCTGATGACAGTAGGGAAAGATATAAAATATAAGTGGTAATAAAAGTCAGTAAAGGTTACTATATTATTACTATTTAACATTAAATAGGACAATAAGCATACATTTCCTTTATGAACTATATAAACCACAATGACAATTCAACTATCCTGAAACTTTATGGGTGTTATTAAATTGACATATATAAAGAAAAACTATTAGAAACACAAGAAAATATGCATATAAATGAAGTATAGCTTTAACGATAAAGGGATATCTCACCAGAAATAAACATCCTGGACTGTATGCACCAAAGTATACAAAGGAGGGGAAGGTGATCAAATGTTCCAGATGATAGTGAAGAAGTCCGTAAGTTCCTCAGATCTACTTTTTAAAATTTAGCAGCTATGAGTACATTGGTAACCTAAAAAGGAAAATTTCAGTAAAGTGGTAAGGGCAAAATTGAGTTTTCAAATACCTTCAGGATAGGAAAACAACCAATTTAGGAAGCTTGGAGGAAAGGGAGAAGATAGATCATGGGCTAAGTGGGACAGGAAATTCTTGAATATGTTACTATACTAAGGAAATCTGGGATAAGAAGCATAATGGGTGGAAGAACTCCCTGTGGAAGCAAGAAAGAATGGGAACCAAAGAAAATGTCTAATCTCTCTAAATGCCTTAGGCAGAAGAAGGAAAATTCTTCCTTAGATTTAGAGATAAGGTCTGATGAAGGTGAAGATACACTGGAAGGGTAAATTGAAAACTTGGCAGAGTGCCTACTTGATGTATTCTTCCTCATTGCTCCTAACTCCTCTTCTTGTTGCCATATAGAACAAGTTGAGTCTTTCATTTGATAGCCATTCTGGCCATGTTTTGAAGATAATTATTATATCTCTTCTGAATATCCAATTCACTGGCCTAAATATACCTAGGTCATTTAATTACTTCTTAGAATTTTGAGTTTTATCCCAGATTCTAATGTAATGAATGATCATCAAATTAACATTGGTGATTGCTAAGGGAGATTCCTAGAGATATTAGTAGACTAAGGAAACTTGTTATTGTTTTGCTTTCTTGTGGAAAGAATACTGTAGATTCTAGAAGTGAGAGAAAAGTTAAGTTTGCTATTCTTCCTCAGCAAAACATAAAGCAGATAATTAACCTGAGGGTTAAAAATTCTAGAGAAGAATGTGGTGTTCAAAAAGCCAATGTACTTTTGCTAAGAATAAACCAAACCAAACCAGAGAAGATGACAACAATTCTTTTGGGTTAATGGATCTTTTTGAGACATCATTTGATGTCTCTATAGCATGTTATGCCTTTAACCACTCTCTTTCACTGAAAATTGAGTTCTTCCTTAACTCCACCTCTGTATATTTTCTCTTACTTCTTTAGCTGCTTCTCAATTTATTTGTTTTTTTTGCCAGTCTTCTCCTCCTCACTTCCTTTTAAACAGGTATTTCTTAAAGTGTGCTCTGAAAACAGTAGATACTAGAATTCTCAGGAATGCTAGCTAAAATGTAAATTCCTGTCCCATTCCACACCTTCAGAATCAGCATCTAAGGAATTAGGACCTGGAAGCCTCCAATTATATTTTACCACACATGTGTTTCTTTTATATATTAAAGTTTGAGACATAGCTTTAAATACTCACAATTCCATCCATTTTCATGGCCACAATCACTACCTGAATGTTTATGAATTCAGTTCTGAAACAACAGAAACAAATATTGAATCCCATTGAATGTCTTCCTGCGGTTGGACAAAAGAATCCTACAAATCAACAAGTCAAAATTGTACTCATCATCTGCCCCTACCTTTTCCTTTTAGGGTTATATTAACATCATTCACCTTGTCACCTATACCTAAACCTGATACCTAAACTCATTCACAATTTCTCTGTTATTCATTAATTGTGTCTTCCATCAACTTCTGTGTTATGTCTTTTGCTTCATTTTCTTTTTTCCATTCCTGTACATTGGCTTTATCTAGTTCTTCTTATCATATTGATAACAAACATCTTTCTTTCTTATTTTTAGTCTTCTCCCTCTACCTTTAAACTATTTTCTACCCTATAATAAGAGTTAGCTTTCTAAAATGCTGTGTTCATGTGATTCCCCTCCCTCCAATTAAACACTTGGATGTCATTCCATATGCTATAGAAGAAAGCCCAAACCCCATGGCTTCAAAATATGATCTCTGACAGCATATAGAACCCCCTCTTCCTACACACTTTAGCCCTGGCCACACTGATATTTTCTGGTTTTCAAAGGTGTTGAACTTCTTCGTGTTCTTATTTTAAAGAATCTTTTAAAAACTTGATTTTGCTCTCTTGGAATGTTCTTCCTCTACTCTTCTACTTGGCTGAATCTTCTTATTCACTACTCAGCTTAAAAAGTCTGCCTAGAGACCCCTAATATGGATTAGGTATCTCTTTTGTGTTGATGAAGAACCTCATACTTACCTTTACCACTGAATTTATCAAGCTGCGTTATAATTCTATTTACATTACTATGCTCCCTATTTTGACAGTGAGATCTTTGAGTAGGATCATAGGGATTTAAATGGACAAGGCCATTTAAGTGAAGTTAAATGGAAGTTTTAGGGAATACATCTTTCCATTTCAGCAATGCAACAGACCAAGTATGAATGTATATGGATAAAATACAGAATGGACTTTAGATAGATTTATAAGTCTGTTTAAACAGATTGGTGACTCATTGATAACCGTTTGATAATATATCTCTAACAAAGTGAAACAAATTTTTGTCTTTTTCTCCTGTCTTTTCAGCATTTTTATCAGCAATGTGGATAAAGGATGTATGCTTATCAAAACTGCATATCATACAATGTTGGAAAGGATTCTAAGCCCATAGATGTAAGACAGTTTAAATGGCTTAGGAGACAGAAATATTGGCTGGGAATCCAACAAAAAAAATTAGCAACCATAAATAAGCTCCAGATTTTAGCTTCAAGTCAATTTCACAAAAATAGGATGAGTGGATTTGCCCTGGCGTCAGCTCATGTGAAATAGATTTAGGTGTGTTTGTTGACTAGAAACATAATAAAATTCAGCAATGTGAAAGAGTTTCTAGCATAGATAACCCACTATTTATTCCAACTAGTATCTGAATTCTATATTGGCTTGAGTTGATGTGGCCTTTTGTAATTCTGAGTGCCAGAGGGACTTTGAGAAGCTAGAGTATATGAATGCATTCAAGGAAAAGCAACCTAGATCAATATGGTAGATAAATATTATTTTATGGAGAAATGGCAAAGTATAATTGTTACAAGCCATTGAATATTTAATTCATTCATTCATTCATTTAACAAATATTTACTGAACACCTTACTGTGTGCCAGGCACTAATCTCAGAACAAAGGATCAAGTAGTGAGTATTGGGTATGTTGGGTCATCAGGGAAGGCCTTCCTGGGTAGACACTTCAGCTAAGACTTGAACGCTCCAGAAGATCCAGCATTGCAATATCTGGAAGCAGAATGTTTCGGGTAGAGAGAAGACTAAGTACCAAGGCCCTTAGAGTGAGGATGGGCTTGTTGTGTTTGAGAGAGAGAAAGAAGGTGTGAGTGCTGGTGTATAGTGAGCTTGGGAAAGAGTGGTTCCAGATGAATTTGCATAGAAAGGTGGTGGAGAGATTCTGTAGGGTCTTATTGACTATTATAGTGAGTTTAGATTCAATGGTAAGTCCTCCGGGGAATTCATTATAGCAGTGAGGTTAGTGAAACATTTTATGGTAGAAAAAGGTCACTCTGGCTGTTGTACATAGAGTGAATGCAGGGAGCCCAAACTGAATGTAGGAGAATAGTTAGGAGCTTACCATAATTGTACAAGTGAGAAATAGCGAAGTTTCAATCAAGATTGTAGCAGTTGAGATAGAAAAAGGGAAACAGACTTTGGGTATATTTTGGAGGTAAAGAAGAACATATTTACTTATAGATTAGATGTGGAGTGTTTATGTGGGTTGAATACAGAACTCAAGGGGTATCTCTATGATTTAATCTCGAGCAATTGAGTAGAGAAGCATGCTTTGCTAAGACAATCAGGAATATTGTTTATTTTAACTCAAAAAGCCCATTCAAAACTCAAATGAGGATGTTAAGTAGACAAGTGAATGTAAGTGTCTGGGTCTTAGTGGAAAAGCTTTGCTGGATGCTTAGGTTTGAGATTTAACTGGATTACAAAGTGGCTGTGTATCTTCACGAAGATTTACCTGGCTGGTATTTACTTCATGTGGACATCAAGTTTGGAAAGTAGATATTGTATGTAACTTTAATTATCATGGTGGCTGCCCCATGGTAAGCTTTTGTTGTCTGCCACATATTTTAATAGTTAGAATACTTTTGTCTGCAAGTTATAAAACCTCAACTGGTTTTAAAAATAAAGATGATTTATAATTTTACATAATAAGAAATCATTGGGTAGGATAGCTCTAGAATTGGTTAGTTCTATGGCACAAGAAATCATTAAGGACCAGGTTATTTTCATCTTTTATGCTGTGTTTTTCTTGGTATATCAGTATATTCCTGATTATGACAACTAAATGATAACATCTAGTGAAGGAAGAGGGTCTGTTTCTTTTCATTCATCTCTCTCCCTTCACAAACATTTCATTAAAAAAAATGTAGTCATTCAGAAAAATTGGAAAAAATAGGTTTTAGATTTTTTTTTTGCCAAATAATTTGAAATTACGTTACTGATACCATGAGACTTTGTTCTGAATACTTTGACATGCATAACCAAAGAATTATAATATCATACATAAAGACAGTATAATCATCAGACTTAAGGAGACTAACAATAATTTAATAATATCATTTCAAATCTAGTATATATTAAAATTCTCCACCAGCTCCCATATTTTATATTTATTTTTTAAAAATCTAAGATCCAGTGATTATGTATCCATTGTATTTATTTATGTTTTAGACTCTTAATCTAGAACAGTCTTCATACCTTTTCATTTTAATGACACTGATACTTTAGAAGAGTTCAGACCTTGCAATATGTACTACATGCTGAATTTATCTGATTATTTTCTTGTGGTGTCATCTAATTTTTTTCTCTATTCATTCTATATCTAGACACTAAGACTAGTGCTTGAAAAGATTTAGATTATTTTTAGCAAGATAACTTCATGGGTCATGCCATGCACTGCACATCACAGCGTATCAGGATACAATGAATGTCCTACTATTGATGATGATAAGCTTATTTGATTAATGTGATGACAGTCATATATCCATTATAAAAGCATATGTACTCTTCAAAGTTCAGTAATCAGTCTGGGGGAGGAGGTGATACTTTGCCAGTATGCTGTTCCTCAGCTAGTGGTTTTAGCATCAATTGATGATACTTACTTGAATTGATTATTACATTGGGGGTTACAAAATATTGTTCTAATTATGCCTTTTATATTTATTACTTTGTAACTTTCTTTAAAAAAGATAATTTCACTTTTTAATGTTACTGTGGATTCATGCATTTATTTTGAATTAAATGTTATGGTTGATTGTAGTGATTACTCTTTTTGATGCCTGAATTGTCCCCAATTTCGCCAGTGGCAACACCTTTTAGCTGGTTCTTGTGTTCTTTCGTCATTATCTCTTTAGTTTTCTGGCAAAATAAAGTATCTAGGATTAACCTTTGTACTTTTCTGTCCCAGACATAGAATTAGCCGTTTTTTCAAGAAGGTGTTATTCCTGTAAGTGGGAACTGGCAATTAGAAATCAAGATGTATACTAGGTGTGCTTATTAATGGTGGCTTATCCGTTATTCTAACCTCTTTTAGTGTAAAGAGCTGGCATATATCAAGGACCTTCAAAAAGTTCTTAGAAAATGTGTATTATGAAAAAACCATGCATGGATTTGAACATTTTTTGCACCAAAATAAGCTTATACAACTTGTTATAACATGAATGAAAAAGAGCTAGTTTAAAGGACTCAAAAGGATGAGATGGCAGTTGAAGAGAGCCCCTATTAGAGCAACATAAATTCTGCTAAAATTCAGTCAAAAACAAACATTAAATTTATGATGAAGCTTGGGTGGAAGAAATGATGAAATCATTGTTACTTTACACAAGATTGCTGGGAGCAATGCCCTAAATAAATGAGCAGTTTACAAATGGATGACTTGTTTTAAGAAGAAATGAGACAATATTGAAGATGAAGCTTGCAGTAGCAGGCCATCCATACCAATTTGCAAAGGAAAAATGTATCTTGTTCATGCCCTAATTGAACAGGACCAATGATTAATGGTACAAACGATAGCCAACACCATAGACATCTCAATTAGTAAAGTCACAATTCTGACTGAAAAATGAAAGTTGAGTAAGCCTTACACTCAATGTGTGCCGAAACCATTACACCCAGGTCAGCTGCAGACAAGAGCAGAGCTTTCAATGGAAAATTTAAGTGAGATTAAGTTCCTGAAGCATTTCTTTGAAGAACTGTAACAGGAGATGAAACATGGCTTTACCAGTACAATTCTGAAGACAAAGCACGATCAAAGCAATGGCTACCAAGAGGAGGAAGTGGTTCAGTAAAAGCAAAAGTGGCTGGTCAAGGGCAAAGGTCATGACAACAGTGTTTTGGGATGCCCAAGGCATTTTGCTTCTTGACTTTCTGGAGGACCAAAGGATAATGTCTGCCTGTTATGACAGGCAGTGATTTAGAAAGTTAGCCAAAGCTTTAGCAGAAAAATGCCCAGGAAAGCTTTACTAAAGAGTCTCTCAGTCCAAAAATGCTTCTGCTCATTCCTCTCATTACACAGGGTAATTATGTAAGAGTTTTGATGAGAAATCACTAAGCATCTACTGTGCAGTCCTGATTTGAATTCTTCTTCTTTTTGTTTCCCCACTCTTAAAAAATCTTTAAGGTAAGGGGGTACCCATTTTCATTCAGTTAATGTAAAAAAGACTGCATTGAGTTAAGCATCCCTCTCCCTTCTTCCTTCCTTCTTAGAAGATCTGTATGACCTCTTCCCAAGTCTCATTGTCAGGTAAATGGGTTTTTAAATATTGGTCTTGACTAATTAGTATTTCTTTCTGAGTCACATGGAGGACAGATGGGAACTAGGACAAAATCTAGCCTCCATCAGCAAGGAAGAAGGGAGAGGGATGTTTGACTGGCAACATCCTATATTTTACATTTATTATAAAAATTGTTATGAATTTCTAGGCCACTTCACTAAATACATGTACATGTGCCATTCTACATTAGTATGTGAAAATATACAAATCCCCAATGTTAGTATAACTGGTAAAGATGATTTTTTCATGTGTTGCTGATGGGTGTGGAAATGGAAACTGTCACCACAAAAGTCCGTTTTATAAGACATTTATATAGTTTAGTTTAAGAAGCTTGACACCTTTACCCTCATCAGGTGGAACTAACCCAAAAATTCAAACAAATTAAATGGCTATGTAGTCAATTGGTTAATTAAATAATAATGCTTGATGGCAGTGTGGCTTCGTCAAATATGATAATTGTGGAAACCATTTAGTAACTCATGTAATAGGAAATGTGTTTAAATGTGTTTTGAAAGACAAATGGGGAAAAGCAGAATATAAAAGTATGCCTATGCAATAATTGTACTTAAGAATTATATCTGCACACAGGCAAAGGCTGAAACAGAACATAGGAAAAGGAAGTCAGTTTGATGGGGATAGGTGGATGGTGAACTGTAGGTAAATTTCTAATTTTATTGAGAGTTTTGTTAATGTTTGTCAACTAAAAACAAACAAATATAGACAACTGAGGGGGAAAATCTCTCCGTTGTTTTGAACCCAACCAGATTTATCTGAGCTCTTAAGCAGTTCCAATTTTTTTTTTTTTTGAGAAAAATCTGACCGTATCTGCAAGCACTTTCATAACCTACCTCACCCCCATCATCTAGGAAAGTGTAAGTCAGATTCCACAATTACTCCAACAGAACGTCAGTTGTGCCACTGGAATGTCTCATATCAAAAACTGATGGAATTTGCTTCGTTTAACCACACAGAATAACTCTACCCTTGGTGCTGCCAGAAAGCTCAGTCTGGAATTGATTGCTGTAGTTCTCTCCCAGAACACAGTTGAGTTGATTGCTTTTTGAGAAAGCCTCTTAGGGATTTGCTGTCCGTGTGCCTATTGGGTTGTCTGTGCCCCTGGCTGGAGCAGAAACTGAGGAAAGAAGATCCTAGGGCTCATCAAGTGAAAAAAGGTCTTTTGAGGAAGAAGTATTCTTAGAAATGTTCTGCCAAGAATTGGAATTGAGGATTCAGAAAACATGATAAAGAGAAGGAACAGGAAGAAACCATTTGGACATCCAAAAATAAAAAGCCAGGTAACCGAAACATAGAACTCAGCAGAAAATGAGATTATCAAAGCATGTATGTGAGGACAATCTTTTGTGTAGGCCCTGGACAGAGCAGGGCTAGCCTTTCAAAGTTTTTAATCCAGCCTAGATAAGTAACAGGGACCCAAGAAAATGTATATGCAATAATTGTGGGTTATATTAGGTTTGTATTATATTTGTATTACATTATATTAGCTTTGTATTTGTATATTAGCATTTTAGAATTGCCTTCACTGAGTACCAATTTAGTATTTTTCTCTTTGCTTTAACAAGGAATCTCTTTAAGACATAGTTATGTGAGGACTGTTGCTTTATCTTCTGTAAAGCCACACTGAAGACATCATCTGTTGTTTTACTCAACATCTAGGTGATGAGTTCTTCTTATAATGATGTGATAAAATGCTTTTTAGAATTCTTAGAATGCAGAGCCAGGAAAACATTTCTCTCTTCTCATGCACTGATTAACTTCCTTTTATCCTACAGCAAGAACCATGAAACTATAATTTAAATTTTCTTTTTGCCTTGGTTGCCAGTAAGCTCACAGCTAAATGTAATGCTTAGATATTTTCCTTACAGTTGGTGTCCGCTATAATGATCCTCTCCTCTTCTCTCCTCCTCCTCTCCTCTCCTCTTCTCCCTTCCTCTCCTCTCCTCTTCTCCCCTCCCCTCCCCACTTCCCTCCTCTTTCCTCTTTTCCTAACACAGTATGATGTTAGCTGTGAGGTTGTCATACATGTCATTTGTTGTGTTGAGGAACATTCTTTGGATACTTAATTTATTGAGAATTTTTGTCATGAAAAGGAGTTGAATTTTGTCAGATGCTTTTTTTCACATCTACTGGGATTATCATATGGTTTTTCTTCTTCTGTGAATATGGTAAATCACATGTATTGATTTGCATGTTGAACTATCCTTGCATCTCAGGGTTAAATCCCACTTGGTCATGGTGAATGGTCCTTTTAATGTACTGTTGACCATGGTTTGCTAGTATTGTGTTGATAATTTTTGTATCTATGTTCGTCAGGGATATTGGCCTATAATTTTCTTTTCTGGTAGTCTCCTTGTCTGGCTTTGGTGTCATAGTAATACAGGTATCATAAAATGGTTTAGAAGTATTCCCTTCTCTTTAATTTTTTGGAAGAATTTGAGAAGGACTGGTATTAGTTCTTTAACTATTTGATAAGGGCTCAAGCCATCAGGTCCTGGGCTGCTTCTTGATGGGAGACTTTTAATTACTGATTTAATTCCCTTGCTAGTCATTGGTCTGTTCAGATTTCTGATTTCTTCATGATTAAGTGTTTGTAAACTACATGTTTTAAAGAATTTGCCCATCACTTTTAGATTGCCCAATTTCTTTATGGTAGTCTCTCATCATTCTTTTTTATTTCTGTGTCATCAGTTATAATCTCTCCTTTTTCATTTTTTATATTATTTGTCATGTATCTTTTTTCTTATTCTAGCTAAGAGTTTGTCAGTTTTATCTTTTAAGCAAACCAGTTCTTAGTTTCTTTGATTTTGTGTATTATCTTTATGGTCTTTATATTTTCATTTCTTTTTGCTCTGATCTTTGTTATAACATTCTTATTTTTTGAATTGCAAATTGACAAATTATAGTTGTGTATAAAGTGATAGAATACAAAGTGAAATTAGATATACTTCTAACACTGTTCCCAGACATTCTGATTCAAAATTTGAAGGTAAATTTTAAGCCTTCCTTTATGGAGATCTACCATGTCAAACCAGTAACCACAACCTATCTAGTTTTTTGAAATGCTTTGACATCTACTTTGTCTTTTCCATCTTGGCTCAGTGAAAGGATGTAGATATTAAGACCACATTCTCCTTGTTTCAAACCTCAGTTCTAACCCTTTCTACCTAGATGACCAGGGGCAGTTATTTAAACACCATGAACCTGTTGATGCATCTATAAAATGGCTTATTCATAGGGTTGTTGTAATGATTACACAAAAGAACGTATGTAATTTACCTAGTGTAGGGCTGTGTATATGTAATATTTGTTCAATAACTCTTAGTTTTCTTTCTTCCCCCTTCTCTAGAAGTGTCTGATTATATTAGTCTAGAATTTCGATATTATTCATCTTGCAATCAATTACAGATTGTCTTGAAGTATTTCATAGGAGCATTTTTATTACTTAGCCTGTGATTTAACTAAACTATAAGCCCTGTTTATCATTTATTAATTCAGTCATTTACTTAATATCCATTTATCTAAAAGAGACAAACTTAAGTCACTGATTGACATTGTAAATGTGTACGGGAATTCTATTCTTAAGGGGTGTTATTCCTGGTACCAGGCACATATGCTATACGTATCAAAGGAAAGATTGAGCGAATGACTATTTTAAGCATCACAAATTAATGCTATGGCTCGAGGTAAGATGGATAGAAGGAATGAAACTTTGGAAAGAAAGGAGATTAATAAAGTGATAGTCACAATAGATTGTGTGAGATAAAACAAATTTCTGAAGTAAAGAAATGACTATATATATATATATACAGAGAGAGAGAGAACATAGGAGATAATTTAGGCAGAGCATATAGATTTTAGACAGGATAGTGATTCTAGAGGTTGACTCATCAGAAATTATCAGTGGCTATCCACTAGGAAGTTAGAAGGAAAGGAATAGTCAAATATAAAATCAATATTTTTAATGTTAGTGGGCTTATTGTCTTCATATGCCCTGAAATGAGTTAAATTCTAAATGTTTTTGGTCTGAGGTGGTGGTGGGACATTCAAAAGAAGTGTTAGTGAAAAATCTGGGATAAGATCCCAGGAGAGCAGTAAAAGATATAGCTAGAATTTATCCTAGAAAGACAATGTGAAGAAAGAAATTTCAGGTAGAAATAATAAACATGCAAAAGCCTAAATGTTAAAAGAGCCAGCACCCTTTAGATTTCTCTATGTAGGATGATGAAAGGAGTGCACAGTGTGCCGGGGGAAGGGCAGGAGCTGAGGTAAGAACTGTAAGGTAGGGCTGATCATAAAGGACCACTTATGCAAGGCGGAGGATTCTAGAATATGTCTTGTAGTTGATGGAAAGCCATTCAACATGCACATTGGCTGATCATCACATTGGGGAATAGAAAAGGGAAGAAATCTACAAGTTGAATTTGGAAGTAGATCACACAAGCCCCAAGGTTTGAGTTGAAATCCTCATTTTTTCAAATGAGCTTTTCTATATTCTGATGCTTGAAATTCCACAAGTGTTTCCCTATTATTAGGCAAAATTAAGTTTACTGCTCTGAAAAAAAAAACCCCTTTTTTTCTTCTTCTTCCTCTCCTATTCTTCCTTCACCTTCTTCTTGTAACGAAGAAAATGGAATAAGATAATCTTTCTTACTCAAAACATCTCAGCAAACTCTAACTCTGGATTCCAAAGGAGGGGAATCATTTTTCAAAGTCATCTGGGGAGATTCTACAAGAGATGTTGCCAACAGAGGAAAGCCACCCCCTTACTGTTCTTGAGTATCAGTCAGGGAGATAGTGGAGGATTTCTGCAAGAAGAGACAGTTATGGATTTCTCTTCAGACAAGAATTGTGGGGCACAAATTCTGGAGTTCCCGTTTCCTAGGGACACCTCCTCCATGGTTGTGGTTGCACCTGATCTAATGATTCTATAATGAGCAGCAGCATGACATTGCCATCTTATATCTCTGACCCGAATGTGAATGTGTTACCAACAGAAAGGAAACTCAGGAAATGAAAACAGAAAGGATTCTATTATCAGGCCAACATGCCCACTATTGCAGTGCTACGAACGCCTTATTGACATTCCTATTCACGTCCAACCCCAGCGTAATTAATCACTGGTGCATTTGCTATCCCAGGCTACAAAGATATGTCTTGAAGCCTTTTCAAGTTTCCTCCAAGCTTCTTGCCTTGGCATTTTCCCAAGCTGCTTCTTGAAGAACAGCAAGCTGGTATTTGGAGCATATGGCGATGGTCTGTTTGTGTGTTCATTAAATCAAGATACCAATGAAAAGAAAGCAGAAAGCTTTCTGTCCTTTAAATGAAATTGTCAACCCAGATATCTGCTGCCTTTCCCAAGTCCTGGCCTGAAATGCCTGGCAAGTGGGGCTGTGTTATAATGACAAATTAATTCATATCAGACTTTGATCATGGCCTGAAAAGTTTTCTGACATCAATTTTCAGTAGTTGCCTTTAGAAAATCAGAATACACTTAGGTGCCTCCAATTTTTAACAACAAAACCAAAGACATCTTGCCCTATTTGGAGTGTCAACCTCTAACATGAGGATGAGAGGATACATTTTAGGAGGGTCACAGCTATGTGGAAAAGGAAGGCAATATCGTGCATGGTCAAAACCCAACAGGAGGGGGCTCTCTTGCTGACGGGAGGCCTGTGCACAAAGAGTGCTGTAGTTGCCTCACTCTTCCTCATTTTTCCTTCTCTTTCCTTCTGCCATGTAACATGTCAAAAGCAAATGAAAATTGAGAGGATTCGGCTGAAAATAGAACTGAATTCTATTAGTCAGCCTAATAGTGAAGGTGCATTTGGAAATACGGTGCAGTATAGCTAATGTTTACCACTTGATTACTCATGCCCCAGGCTCAAAATGCATAATGATGCAAATTAAAACCCAGCAAATGAAGAAGCTGGAATCTCAAAGATAACCATACCTAACGCAGGGTATGACAGAACATCTGCTCTTTAATTAATCTTACGTAAAGACCGAAGCACTGCATAAGATGCACGGTGTTTATGACAACTGTTTTTTTGTGGTTAACATACTCCTGGACTCCCTCATGTAATTGTTGCAGCTTTGTAACTCACACAAAGCCCAGCTGAACAACCCGCATCAGCCAGAAAGGAAAATATGGGCAGGAAGGGTACTGAGATGATATTATGATGATTTCAGAATATAAATCAGGCCAGTCCCCAGTTGCAATGTTCATTCCTTAGTTGTGGGGTTGCACTGGGTAGTGGAAACTTAATCTGAGTATTTTATTTTTTAACATGGGAAATTAACTGTGTATGTTTGCATACACACTTATGCATACAATATATTAATATACATTATATTTTATACTTTATAAAGAGCTCAAAGAGCTTGAACATATAAAACAATACTTACAGTCATAGGCTTTGGGGCCAGACTGGTCTGTTTGAATATTGGCTCTTCTGTTTCCTAAGTCTGAAATATTGAGTAAGTCACTTAACTTCCCTCCCTGTGCCTTAGTTTCCTCATCTGTGTAAAAGGCCTAATAATAATTCCATTACCATGTGCTAGGCCTAAATGTGTTACTTCATTTTCATGAATTAACTTATTTAATCTTCCCAATAACCCTGTCTCATAGTGAATAAGCTAATATGTACAAAACTCTCAAAACTATGAGTGATACATTTTTAAGTATGCAATAAATACTCGCTATAATAATTATGAATTTATAAGTCATCTAAAAATATCTATTATTATTAAACCCTGACTACTGCTCTGTAAGAATGGGTCTGTTAGTTTCCCCCTACTTTATAGCTATCAGCTGAAGCTCAGAAAGATTAATTCAGATTCCCAAATCTACTCCTTTGGAGAGTGACAAAACAAGGATTCTAGCCCCAGATCATCTGACTTTAAATTTTATGCTTTAAGCTTTTCTTCTGAAATTGGAGTGATGGGTAACTGTAAAAATTGAAGGGGTAAAAAAGAGGAGAGCCATTTGAAATCCATTGTAATAATGTGTTTGTTCAAATAAGTCCTACCAAATCAAGCATGCTCAGCTCTAAAGAAAATGGAGGTGATCTCAGATGTCAAAACACTTCCCTGTGAATATTACTATTTTGGACACTGGCCATTTTATAAATTTCAATATTCATTTTTTTCTCAACTGCTATTTCATATTCCTGTGGTATTTATTCACCAAACATGATGGTAAGATTATGAAAATGATGAGGCGTCAAGGTCTTAATTTTGTTCTGACATGGAATCTATTCCTATTTCATATACAGGTTGGCTGTTATTTTCTAGCAGATGCTTTCAGGTTGATGCATATAAAATTCACACACTGTGTGGAATTAAGTAGAGGGGGAAAGGGGAATAGGAAAAAGGATGAAGGGAGAAGTGAGATGCTTATGTTTTTTTGACACCAAAATTGAATCTTTCAGTGTAAAGATTTAAAAGCACTGACAACCATTCTCCTGTTTGCTGGGTGAGCTTCCTTTTGTGGTATTATTTCCCCATAGATATTGAGAGTCTTTCTGAGATGAGCACAAGAAGCTAATCAGAAACAAACAAAGAGAAGGCTGGTAATGCTGATTCCCAACCACCTTGTTCCTTCCACTGGAGGGGGCTCTCTCAACCCCTTCTCTGAGGATGTGAAAACAAACCAGATGGGTGTGCTATCTCCATCTTTTGGCCTTTAGCAGTCTCTGGAACAAAGCAGGGCAGCAAGGCTTCTTGAAGACTTGCTTGGAGAGAGAGAGAGAGAGAGAGAGAGGCTGGATGGAATCTTGAATAAAAATGATAGGTTATGCTTTAAGCTGAATAAAAATAAGCCATCTGAAGAATATATAGAAGTGGCATGCATGCTGCCTCTGGAAAGATTCATTTTTATTTGTCTATGTATAAAGGAGGAAGATAGATAAATGGAAAGGGAAGTGCCATTTCTGTAATGTTCACTCTGGTGAAGGGTTTGCAAACAGTATAAAAATAGTGGCTCCTCCGAAATGACGGCTTTACTTGAAGTTTATCCACCTCTCTCCCCCTTGCTCATACCCCTCACCAGAAAAAAAAAATTCAAAGCTAGCATAGTCACTGTGGGGAAAAGACAGCAATCTTTTGTATGTTGTTATAATTAACCAGGACTGTTTCATCATCAGATTATAGAATGGGATGCAGTGTTAAAAAAAGAACTAAAGGAAGAAACCAGGAGAAGTGGCCATTTTAATTGCATGTTTATTCTCTCTTCGCTTTCCCAAATTGGTTTCGTTTCCTCTGAGTGGGGTTAGTGCCAGGGTATTCACATGAGCAGGGGCCAGGGTGGATTCCAACATTTACCAGCATTTGAATTACCTCCGGACGGTTTGGCGGCCTCTGAATTTATACCCTTGAAGGCACAGCAACAAGCCTTCATCTCCTATGGAAGAGACTTGAAAGCATGCCAGAACAGGACCTCGTCTTCCCTTCTTAGAGTCCTGGCACGTAGAATCACACAAGAAAACAAAAGGCATTTGTGAGGAGCCGTCCAGGAAGAAAGATTAACAATATAAACCGAGGGGGGAAAGAGAAAGAAAAGAAAAAGCCCTTTAAAATGGTTTTGTGCTTATTTTAATAGAACTTGCACAGTCCCTGAATATCCTCTAATCAAAACCAAATGCTTGTTGCTGTACAGCACTCTTTCTTTGTTCACCGGCAATGCCCACTCTGCGTTGCTGGGGTGGGGGCGGGGGTGGGGTGGGACTGGGGCTGGCTGGCTGGCTTATCTTTCCACCAGGAATAAACAATGTTGTCCTCAAGGTTAGGGCATGGGGCTGATTCAGAAACCCTAGGGAAAATACCCATTGGCAGCTGGACCTTGTTCTTCAGTCACCCCAAATGCCTGATGAAAAACTTGAAGATTTTTTTTTATGCCTTTTGATCTTGAAATTTGTCAAGGAACAGGAATAGAAAAAGGAACTACTTCTTCCCAGCACCCCAACCCCCCCATCTCTGTCTCTCCTTCGCTCTGTCAGTCCATCTGTGCATCTCTAGCTGGGTGCTTTTCTCTTCCTTTTCCTACTCCTTTCCCCTCTCATCTTTTCTCTGTCTACCTCTGTCTCTCTGCCGGTCTTTGATTCACTACAAAAAATCGGTCAGCTTCCAACTTGATTGGCTAATGTTATCTGACCTTGACTTTATGTGGGTTGGAAGGATTTCAGCTTTGGTTTTTATCAGGATTAGCTTTTTATCGGCACAGAAGTACCTAAGCAAGTAACTCATCTCCTCGTCTTTCACCTTAGACTTGCTGCTTTCTCCTCCAATTTCTCAAACAACGTGCAGAAAATAAACAGAATGATCGTGATGGTGACAGCAATAGGACTTTTACTACAGGGCAGAAGGGATGAAGCCACAATCTAGTCCCGGGCTTAGGAGCCATGTCTTTGGTTTATACTGGGTGATGTTATTAAGGGAGTCGGCAGCGTGTTTTGTTTTTAATGCCAGACGATTATTTTCAAATGCTTATGGGGTGTCCAAGCATCCTGCAAGGAGGGAATGGGAAGGAAGAAACCCAAATACACAGGATCTGCACCTTTTCATGTCACCCCAGCTCCTCGCAGCACAAATTGACTTTGTAAGATTGGCTCTGAAAATGAATACCCAGGACATCACTCTGTGTTACTTTCCTGTGAAATTACTTTTCTGAATGAAAATATTGAATTCCTTTGAAAGCAAGTAGTATAATATCTCTGGAAATGAAAATCCTGTGGAAATCACAAAGGAAAGAAGGCTGAAGGATATGAAAGCTTTATATCTCTAAATGTTAGTCAGGCCCTGGACTTTTTTTTTCCTTGACAACAATCATAACTGCTCTTTCTGATGTTGCTACACTGGGTACCGGGATCTCCTAGATGCTTCTATTACAGATTTATGTTTTATCTACCATAAACAGCCAATATCATTATCTTAATTTACTACAGCATTTGTATGCAGTCGGTGCTTTTTGTAGTCTATTTGCTTAGCAAGTCTGACCTGTGGAATTTTCCTTGTCTCAAGGGGAATGTATTGACTTACCGCCAGGTGTCTGGCCACTACAGAGAGCGCCGCTGCTGAACTGACAGATGAACAGGGCAGACTCTCCTGAGGAGGCAGTGGCGTGGAAGATAGTCTCCTCACACTGCGCCAGCTACCTGGTTGATCACCATTATCCCTCAGATCATCTTGAGAGGGACAACCTCCACCCTTCCTGTTACATTGACAGGTTCACCAACTGTAGAGGGAATTTTCTGCAAATAAGAGTACTTTCTATAAAAATATGTTCCCCTTTCTATCTTCTCCTTCACATAAGTTCCTCTTGATTCCATGAATTGATGGGCCTTACATTACATTTGGTGCCATTTATTCTTTTGTTTGTTTGTTTGTTTTTAAAGAGCAAAGTGTCCGTTGTCAACTGAATAAATTATAAAATGCCTCTTTCAGCTTCTCCTTAGATCAGCACAAAAGCAGGCAGGAAAGAGAAGAACTAACAGAAGGGGAGGATATGCCAGCCCAGTCAAGGCAACATAATCCCCAGGGAATGTTACCTCTCTGTAAAGGAGATGGAGCTGTCTGTCCAGATGAAATATCAGGCCTGCTTGAGAGGCTGTGGATTAGATGGCTGAGGTGCTGTCAGCCATGTTTGAGCAGTGTGGAGAGCCAGAGCTAGCAGGTGGCTGAGCCAATAGCTAGATTCCCAAAAGCTTCACAACTCTTGAAGAAGCTTTTGATTCTTACATATGTAAATATAAAAATAAAATGTTTGAGCAATTAAAAAATATATGGTGATCTTTGAGAGTTAGCTAATCATACCTAAGAACAAATTAAGACCTATCACCTTCATTTCCTCTCGTGAATAGAATCTTGGCCATTTATGAAATCCTGTGGTCACAAGAGTAGCATACATGAGCTAGGTGAAATCTATTTCTTACCTAGTAGCATGTTTCAGCTTTGTAAAATCTTAAAGATGAAAATACGGCTTGACAGTTTTCCATCTGATGGATGTATAATGGTTAGTACCCAAAGAATGTTGCAATAGCTATTGGGGGAAGATTCCTGGGGACTCAGTAAATCTTAAGGGCCTTGGACCTGCCCAGGCCAATACTTTCATCAGACATAGATAAATACTTTTTGTTAAGGATGTAGAAGACATGAAACTGGAAGAAATAATATAGAATATGTTTTATGTCAAAATTAGGTGTCAGCTTTTAGGGCAGTGAAAATATTCTGTATGACACTACACTGATGCATACATGTCACTATACATTTTTCCAAACCCATAGAATGTATAATACTAAGAGTGAACCCAAATGTAAATTATGGACTTTGGTTGATAATGGTAGGTTACCATAGGTTCATCAGTTTTAACAAATGTACCACTCTAGTGGGTATGTTGATAACGGGGGAGACTGTGCATGTGTGGGGACAAAGGTATGTGGGTAATCTCTGTACCTTCCTCCCAATTTTACTGTGAACATAAAACTGCTCTAAAGAAATAAAGTCTTTACAAAAGAGGAAATGAGACAAAGAAAAAAAGATGATTTCTAGGGGCTGGAGACAGGAGGGACCAGGGTGTTAATGTTTAGTGGTATAGAATTTCAGTTTGGATGATGCAAAAGCTCTGGTGATGTGGTGGTAATGGGTGCACCACAACGTGAATGTACTTCATGCCACTGAGCTGTGTACTTAAAAATGGTTAAGGTGATGAATTTCGTGTGATGCATATTTTACCATGATAGGAAAAAGCACATGCTTCTTCAGTTGGCTGATAAATAACAACAATAACAAAAACATAGATATCAAAAAATCTTAACAAACTGGATCGATGAAATTTAACATGGATAATGGGAAGTCTCATACTTGAATAGAAGTATTGCTTAATGTGAAACTTAAAACTTTACAGGTGAAAAAGAGAAGATTTGGGTAAATCCAATCAATGTAAGAAGTTCCTGATTATTCTGCTCCTGCTCCCACTGAAAGTTTCCTAGAAGATGATGTTCAGCCCAAGTCCATCTCTTCAAAGATGTGGTTAGTCATTCCTTTTGATCTCCCCTACCTTTTTAAAATTATTCTAAAAGATCTCATAATTATACCCTAAATTTATATATATCACTACATAATTTTATATATTCATGTGTTTCAGCAGATAATTAGTGCTTAAAATATTTATAGATTAAGTTGCAAAATTATTTAGATTCCATTGTTCCTTTGTGTAGCCTGTGCTGCCTTCATCATAGGTACTTTGGGCTGGGATATGCCTTCTTTGTACCCTCCTTTTCAGAAACCTTTCAACATCCTAGTAAAATACAAGTGAGAATACATATCCTAAGTTGAACTTCTGATATTAATTTTTTATAATAAGTATCTGTAAAGCCATTTGGTCAGGGTGAGGCTTGTCATCAATTAATGTCCTTCAACTGTGTACATATTATTCCAATCTCCTATGTGCTGGACATCAAAAACTCAAGTGTGAAGACATTCCTTGGTATAACCAGTGGCTAAATTCTTTAAAAAGGATGCCAGACAAAAATAAATACATCCTAAATAATTTTCAATCAAGTAATGGCATGGAAGAAAGGGTATTTTAGCCACTTTTGGAGGATATCACTATCTGTATTTAATTTTTAGTTACATAAAGCTAGAGTTGTTTATTCTATTAAGATATTTATTCTATCAAATAATTATTATTTGATACTTATAAAGGGTGAGAGGTGGAGTAAACAGAGAAAGAACTAGATATGATAAATCAGCATCTGCAATGTGGCCACAGGGTTGATGGCTATGGGTTGTATTTAGTCTTAAAATTTCCTTTCTATGCTTAAATAAATTGAAAATAGTTAACAGTGTAGTGAGTACCATCATTACTCTGTGTAACTGTAGAATCAGAAGCAATTAATATAAAGAAAGAAAACTTCAATGCTGAACACCACAAACACAGCACAAGTGCATCTCATTTAGAAGGCAATAGAAAAACTATTTCGGTAAAGGATAGATACTGGACATTGTCATTCCCTGGCAGTTAAGGCTCCCAAGCTGTGGAGCCCTCCTACCATGGTATTTTCCTCACATTTCATTACCTCACTGCATTATTTCACTAAAAGGTCTAAGTAAAATTATGTGCCATTTCAAATATGTAAAACACAAATGTACATAAACCAAGAAGAGCCTGTATATACCTTATAAAAACAGTTGTACATCCATGGAATATTTATTTTTATTTGTTCAGGCTTGAGGTGTAATATGTACTATAGTAACAGACCCCAATGTATGATGTTCCCCTCCCTGTATCCATGTGTTCTCATTGTTCAACTCCCACTTAGGAGTGAGAACATGTGGTATTTGGTTTTCTGTTTGTGTGTCAGTTTGCTGAGAATGATGGTTTCCAGATTTATCCATGTCCCTGCAAAGGACATGAACTCATCCTTTTTTATGGCTGCATAGTATTCCATGGTGTATATGTGCCACATTTTCTTTATCCAGTCTATCATTGATGGGCATTTGGGTTGGTTCCAGGTCTTTGCTATTGTGAGCAGTGCTGCAGTGAA
>CAUYLG010024920.1:0-22198 GCA_963573385.1 Cacajao melanocephalus
ATACCCTTTTCCTTCCTTGGCACCCCCCCCCCGGCCGCCCGGGCGCCCGCCGTCCCCCCCCCCCCCCCCCCCCCCCCCCCCCCCCGTCTAATAAATTGCTTTTCCACAAAACTCTTTGGGTCCATATTTACTCCAATGCAAACTCACTGTGCTTCTGGGGCTCCTTTCCCCATTATTCTGGGTAAGAGAGACCAAGAACCTCTTCAGATAGGGGAACTGGAAGCATCTTCAGGACATCCCCTCCCCGTTACAGTTTCACTCACCACTTCTCAAGCCCCTACGTTGTGCACCAAAAATGTTGCGGGACTTTTCCTTAGTTCAGCTAAAGACAGAGTTCTTGTCCGTTCCATAGCCATAGCCACGAACATTTAGGCATGCAGGCAACTGGAGAGGGTGAGTAAAGGAGGGTTTTATTGGATGAAAAACAGGAAAAGGGGAAAGAGGGAGTCTCCGCAAACCAAAATGACTGTATCTTTCCCCACAGTTCTTGAATTAACTTCATCGATATATGTGGCAGGCCTAGTAAACTACGTATCAATTGATTATTAATAGCTTCTTCCTTGCTAACAAGATTCTGTTATTATTCTACATAGCATTATGTCCATGCCTGGGTAAATGGTCTAAACTAAAATGACAATCACATTACCAATTTGTCAACTTTGCTGTCTATTTTACCAAGTATCTCTAAAGAGGGGTAAGGGCATATTTTTCTGTGAAGTTTTTTACATAGAGCCCCATGCTCCTGTGCTTCCCACCCACAGGTTGAATCCAGGTCCCCCTTGAATCAGGTCCCCAAGTAAGAGGGGCCAGGCTCCTCCCTGCTGCAAGTGTCATGAACTTTCTGAAGCTCCACCCCAGTAGGCAGGCTGGTTGGAATTTCTTCAGGCACTCTCCCCCATCTTGCTGTCTCAGGTGTATCCAGTTCAAAGTTGGATGCTTTTTCCCACATTTCTTCAGAGAGCAGACACACTGAGCACTTACCTGTTGTTATAGGACGACTAATTTCAACCAGAAGACGGTAATAATGCAGTTACAAGATTAAGAAAGAAGTAACATTTGCAAATATTTTATTTTTCACATACACACTGTCTCTCTTTCTCATACACACACACACACACACACACACACACACACACGCACATTTGGCAGAATTCTTTAAATTGTCTAGTTATTTAATTGATATTAAAACTGGAAAGATTCCCTTGTCCGCTCAAAGGGAATGTGATGGGGGTGTGGCTTGCTTCTTCAGTGCTTCATTGCTCAAACCTCTAGGGGAGCATACAGACAGGCAGGCTGTGGGACTCCGACCCCAGCAGTATCTAGAGGTGAATGTGTATAGCTGAAAGCCCAGTGGATGTGTGTTACAGGGTGCTTTTTCAGTTTATCCATCTATAGGTGGCTTGTGTTAGCTCAATTAGACCTGCTACCTTATTGCAAAGTCAGAGGGCTTTCTGTATCTCAAGGTTCTTGCCTTAGTGGACCAGAAGAATCAGATCACATGTGGGCTTGGAGAATGAGTTCAAGGTTTTATTGAGCAGGAGTAGCTCTCTCTCTAGAGGAGCTATAAGAGAGATGGGTTTTACCCTGGAATCAGGCCACTAGGCAGCCCTGGGCTCTCCTCTGACTGCCCTGGCTAAACTCTGCCTTGTTCCACCAGTCGACGGCCTGCCAGTGTGCCGGCGTCTGTCATGTGCTGTTCAGCAGACGTGCGCCCTACAATGTCCTTTCAACATCTAGCTGCTTGTGTCTTCTTCTGCCAGTGTGTTCTTCTCAGTGTCTAGCCCCTTGTGTGACTGCCTGCTAGGGTGTCAGGGTTTTTTAGGCACAGGATGGGGGTGTGGTAGGCCAGGGTGGCCTTGAGAAATGCAGCATTTGGGCATGAAGGCAGGAAGGCCTCTTCTCACCTAGGTCGATGGGCACAGGCCGGAGGTGGAGCATCACACCATTCCCTTCCCAGCACGTCCCTTCTCCCCTTCCATATCAATATTACTCAATTCCACATCTGGTCTGTATCTTTCCCTACAGTTATTGAATTAACTTCATTGATATATGTGGCAGGCCTTATAAACTACCTATCCTTTGGTTATTAATAGCTTCTTCCTTGCTAACAAGATTCCATTATTGTTCTACATAGCATGATGTCCATGTCTAAGTAAAGTGGTCTAAACCAAAATGACCATCGCATTATCAATTTGTCAACTTTGCTGTCTATTTTACCAAGTATCTCTAAAGAGGTGTAATGGCATATTTTTCTGTGAATCTTTTACTTTACTAATAAAAGGGGACAGTTGCTGCTGGCACTGCACTTCCCAATATAATTCTATATTAAATATAGATATGATGATGTGCTGTCTGATCCTAGAGCACTCATTTCACAACCACAAGGAGACAAGCATGAGAAAGCCGGTGAATTAATGACGGTCTAGCAGAAAAATAGAAAGGGCCTGGTTCCCTGATCGTATCTGTGATCAATTGAAATAGTGCTAAGACCTACCTACTTCTATAATTTTTGCTATGTGAGAAACATAAACTCCAATTTATTTCATCTACCCTTTTGGGAGTCTGGGTAACATGCAGTTGAAAACACTATTAACTTACACATTATACCTTGTAGAGTAACCGTCAAAGCCTCAGATCAAAGATTAGATGAAATATGAAACTATAGTCTGGAGTACATTGTAATGGCTTTTAAAAAATTATTTACATGGTGCAGCAGATTTTTTTTCTGAAATAACAGATAAATATATTAAGACTTTAGGAAGTTAATTAATTTTGTAACACTAGTATATAGCAAAAAAGAAAGACAAATCTAGTTATTTTTGTGTCATTTTAACACTACCGTTTTTTTCTATATCCAGTTAGAGATACTGACTTAATTCTTGATTGATTGTTTTGTTTGCAAAGAAATTGTGTTGGGTATAAAATTCTACATGCTCTTAAAGCTAAACAAGGATAAATATTAGACCGTGACCTCCTTGAAAGCAGTCACTGGATTATGCTTTGTTACTTGAAACAATATAGATTTATTACCTTACATTTCTGGAGGTCAAAAGTACAAAAGAATTCTTACTGAATGGAAACCAAAGTGTCAGTAGAGATATTTTCTTCTGTAGGCTCTGAAGGATGGGAGAATCCATTTATTTGCCTTTTGTAGTTTCTTGAGGCTGTTTGCATTCCTTGGTTCATGATCACTGTCTTGATCACTTTAATCTCTTGATTTCATCATTATGTCTCCTACTACTAACTGTAATTCTCCTGCCTTCCTTTCATAAGAACATTGGTGATTACACTGAGCCCAAGCAAATAATCCAGGATAATCTCCCCATCTCAAAAATCTGAATTTGATAACATGTGAAAAGTCTCTTCCACCAAGTAAGGTAACATAGTCATAAGTTCTAGTGATTAAGATTTGAATGTCTTTGGTGGATCTTTATTCAGCCTAACTTAAATAGATGAGTACAAATGAATGCAAGAGTAAATTAATACTGTTAGATAAAATGACTCTATTCATAGTACATTGACACAATAGCTCTCTTCTGCTTGTTAACATATGGCTTTAATTCAACTCTTCCTCTCCACTGTGCTATATGATCTCACTAAGGTAGTGAGAGGCTAAGATACTGAAATGAAGGTCCTGCTGACTTCAAGCTCATGCATGAACTGAAACGGATTTCTTCTACATGGCACTGAGATTATCCAGTGCGACACTATCCAGTCTGAGTTCTCTGCCCTTCAATTGAAATATTTAGATCATTTACATTATTATAATCATTAATTTTAGGTTAGTTAAATCTATCATCTTTTTATTTATTCTGCTCTTTCTTTTCTGAACTTTTCCTGCTTTTTGAGCTTTATTATTGTGGTATTTTATATATACACATATATGTTATTATATAGATACCCAGATATATATGATTTTATCCATAGTTTCTGGCTTGTAACTCCCATAGCCCTTGTTACTTCCTAAGTGACGAAAACAATGAGCATATCTTTTGTTAAAGTTTTGTCCTTTTGACATTGATACCTGAAGCAGATTTGGAACAGCTTCAGAGTGATAAAGATGAAAGACAGTATTTTGTTATAATGTCAGGATGCTTTAGACCTCAGAAGCAAATCTCCTGCCCTCCTTTCACCTGCTCCTTTTTCTCCCCAGGGCAGGCCATAGAAACTAAAAATGTTCTCTGATCTTCTCCTGCCTTTCTGTCTTGGAGCTGGTCATAAAGAAATTCTCTGACCTACCTTGTCCGATCGTAGGTCATAAGATTTCAGATACAATTTCAGAAGGGGTTCTGCCCCGTGCCCAGGAGGAAGGAATATTGCACAGAGAGACTGAGAAGAATCTGAACAGACAGGCCTTGTTAAGTTCCTTCACTCAGTTTATCAGTATTAGATCATACTCTTTCGTTCAATCACATTTCTACATGGTTGTCCATGATTCACTAATGCTTATCCAATGAAGTCTCCATAAAAGGCTCAAGAGGACTGGTTGAGAGATTTTACGAAAAGCTGCACACGTGGAGGTTTTTAGAGAGTGGCAACCTTGGAGAGCACGTGGAAGTTTGGTGCCCCTCCTCCCCTACCTAGTCCTGCATATCTTTTCATCTATATCCTTTGATGTATCATAATGATTTATGATCCTAATGCCTCAAAATGGAGTCACTTGCATCAAGTAGCATTGAGCCCACAGTGAAGTTTTTTCCTCCCTCAAAACAATAAACATATAGGTAAAAGATTAAGGTGATAATGTAACCGGGTTTTTGGGGTGCTGGGGAGTCACAGCTCCCCAGAGAGAATGTTGTAGGTTCTTGGTCTCTGCCCTCTCAAGAATGAGAAAGGGGACCACAGCAGGTGAGCTTCACACTTGTAAAAGTAAATACCAGACCTCAAACAGTTTTTGCAGAAAGTGATTTTATTTAGGTAGAGAAAAGAGAAAAAAAGAAGAGAGAAAACTCCCATGAGTAATGTGGAAGGAGATTGCAGAGGGGAAATCCAAGAGAGAAAAAGATGGCTTCCATGAAGGGAATGTTCATGGAAGGGGACCCAAACATGGAGTCCAAAGGGATGTGGAAGAAGGGGACTTTTAACCTGGGAGGAACCCCCACCTGCTCTAAGACCCCAGGCCAATGACAGGAGTTTCTTGGAACTTCCTCTGGGGTGATTGACTTTTGGTTCTTCCCGTGCCCACAAAATTTAAACATAAACCATAAAATTTCCCACGTGGAGAGAGATGGGAGGGAGGCATGGCCCTGGGAAGTTCTTGCCCTTAAAACTACACCCCTTGTGGACCCGGAAAGAGAACACATTCCCTCAATAAGATACACCTGCTATTGCCCAATGTGACCCGAAACCTGAAACAAACTGACAGAAAGTGAAAAGTGGTTGAGGAAATGAAAATGCACATACATGGAAGATCGCAAAAGCAGCAAGGACCCCTGTATTATCTGACAGTCCTTCAGAGACTCTGCTGGTGAGAATTCTAAGGTCTTCTGACATGGCAGCTGCTGCAGGAGACCCTTCCTGAAAGCAGTAACCCCCCACCTCAAGATTATGTCCCAAGATATGAACTCATCTTGTCAAAGATGTCTGAATATACTTTAAAAAATTATATTGTCTTTTTCTGAAATAGCAGAAGGATAGCTGGGACCTAGCAATCCCATTAATTTCTGTCTAGTATAATAAAAGACAATATTTTCTTCCAGGTTAAAATTGGGGCAGGATTTCTTGAAACCTATTATGAAAGATTGACATTTCTTTACCTTTGAGTTGCCAGTTTTTAATACAGACACACTGAGTATGCAGCTTCCATGTAGTCCCACCAGTATCGCTTCTGTGGGGCTGGAGAGGCAGAGGAAATAGGTGTGAAGATGAAACTCATGCTACTTGCTTTACTGTTATGAACAAATCCTTGTCTCTTACTGAGGAGCCTCATATTTTCTGCCACCTTACAGGAAACTGTGGCAAACTAACCTGCTAATTTGAAACTAAGGTAAAATGGCAGACACTAACAGTGTGGTTTTCTTATGTTGTCATGTATAAACCCAATTCATTATATCCAGTCATTGCATAGTAGCTCATGGTGTACCTCCCCTACATTTTAAGTCTCTCAGTAATGGACACCCAGGTCTTTTTCAATTCCTTGAAAAAATAACACTGTATGAACAACTTTGTATATGCCTCTTTATGAATTTGTGAGAAAACAATTGTTTGTTTGATGAGGGGTGTAACATATCCAAGAGTAAGACTGCTATAAATATACGTACACTTAACTTGTGTACTAGTACCAGATTGCTCTCCAGAAGGGCTGCATTAATCCATACACCCACCTGCAATTCATGTATATATCACGTTCAACCTCTGGCATTATTTTGTTTTCAATTTTTTGCCAATATAACAACTGTAAAGCTATTTATTATTTTAGCTTCAATTTGTATTTCTTACTATTAATGAGAATGATGCCAATAAATTTAAGCTTAACTTCATCTGTTTCTTAGGTTACCAAGTTAACTCTGTAAATTGCCTGGACACGTCTTTTTTAACGTTCTTATAAATTTTTCTCTCTTCTTTTAATTTTTAGAAATTTAAAATATCTTTTTGATATTAATATTGCATCTATTTTAAAATTTTCAAATATCTTAGAATCAATAAATTGTCTGCTGTTTTGTTCATATCCTTACTTTTAGATTTATGACATTGATTAAGATATAATTCATCAATAATTTTGTTTCCTGGACCTACCAACCAAAACAAAGCAAAACAATCCTGGACCAGATGGATTCACAGCCAAATTCTACCAGACGTATAAAGAAGAACTAGTATCATTCCTACTGAAATTATTCCAAAAAATTGAGGAGGAGGTACTCCTCCTTACTCATCCTACAAATCTAGCATCATTCTGATATGAAAATTTGGCAAAGACACAATGAAAAAAGAAAACTTCAGGCCAATTTCCTTGATGAACATACATGCAAAAATTGTCAACAAAATATTAGCCAACTGAAGCTAGCGAACTTAAAAAGTTAATTCACCTCAATCAAAGTAGGCTTTATTCCTGGGATGCAAGGTTGGTTCAACATATACAAATCAATAAATGTGACTCACTACGTAAACAGAATTAAAAACAAAAACTGTCCAATCATCTCAATAGATACAGAAAAGACTTTCAATAAAATTCAACATCCTGCATGTTAAAAGACCTCAATAAATTAGGCTCTAAAGGAACATACCTTAAAATAATGAGACATCTATGACAAACTCACAGCCAACATGATACTGTTGGGGGAAAGCTAGAAGCATTCCTCTCGAGAATTGGAACAAGACAAGGATGCCCACTCTCACCACTCCTATTCAACATGGTACTGAATGTCCTAGCCAGAGCAATCAGGCAATAGAAAGAAATAAAAGGCATCCAAATAAGAAAAAAGAAAATCAAATTATCTCTCTTCACAGATGATAGGATAGTATACATAAAAAACCCCTATGACTCCACTAAAAGACACCTAGAACTGAGAATTTACTTCAGTCAAGTTTCAGGATACAAAGTCAACATACAAAAATTAATAGCATTTCTATACACCACTAACATTCAAAGTGAGAGCCAAATCAAGAACACAATTCAACTTACAATAGTCACAAAAGGAAGAAAATGCCTACAAGTATAGCTAACCAAGTAGGTGAGAGATCTGTACAACAAACACTACAAAACACTGCTGAAGTAAATCAGAGACAACATAAACAAATGGCAAAACATTCCATGCTCATGGATAGGAAGAATCAGTATTGTTAAAATGGCCATACTGCCCAAAGCAACTTACAGAATCAGTGCTATTTTTATCAAACTACCAATGACATTTTTCACAGATTTAGAAAAAAGTTTTCTAAAATTTATAAAGAATGAAAAAAAGAGCTCAAATAAAGAAATCTTAAGCAAAAAGAACAAAGCTTGAGGCATCACATTACCTAACTTTAAACTATACTGTAAGCCTGTGGTAACCAAAACAGCATGGTACTGGTAAAAATATACACACAGAGGCCAATTAAACAGGATAGAAGATCCAGAAAAAAAGACCAATTAAACAGGATAGAAGATCCAGGAAAAAAAAAGCTGCACACTTATAGCCATCTGATCAAAGTTAACAATAATAAGCAATGGGGAAAGGACTCCTTATTCAATAAATGGTGTTAAGATAAGTGCAGAAGATTGAAACCAGGCTCCTACCTTTCACCATTATCTCTCTTCACAGATGATAGGATAGTATACAATGAGGACCTACAACTATAAAAGACTAGAAGAAAATGTAGGAAATACCATTCTGGACATCAGCTTTTAAAAAAAAAGTATGAATAAGTCCCCAAAATCAATTGGAACTGAAACAAAAATTGACAGGTGGTACCTAATTAAACTAAAGCACTTCTGCACAGCAAAAGAAATTATCAATAGAGAAACAGACAAACTATGTAATGGGAAAAGATATTTGCAAACTATGCATCTAATAAAGGTCTCATATTCAAAATCTATAAGAAAATTAAACAAGTAAAAGTTGAACAATGAGAACACATGGACACAGAAGGGGAACATCACACACTGGGGCTTGTCAGGGAGTAGGGGTTAGGGGAGGGATAGCATTAGGAAAAATGCCTAATGTAGATAACAGGGTGATGGATAAATATATTAGAAACAAATTTTTCTCTTTCACATCAAGTATGGCAAAATCATTTTTGACTGAATATTTCTGTGGACATATCGTAATTAATGACTTAATGAAAGTATTACAAAAGATCCTAAAACTTTTCTGGAAATCTTCTCATGAATCCTGGGCTTTAGACTGGAAGTAAAATTCTTAAGGTCTTCCTTCAACCATGAGCGAGTACACTATGCCAAGTCTGGGACAATGCAGATAATATCAGTATTGGTTTCACACATCTTTGTTACAGGATAACTATGTGCAATGGCTTGGTCTGCCTTTGTCTGTTGGTGTTCTAAAATTTTTGTCTAAGTGAAATCAAAAGTATCAAATTATAAACTGTCACAATAGGGAGGCATCCCATTTCTTTACAACCCTAACATGATGACATTTTCATACACTGCTAGAACACACACTAAAGATCTGTCTTCTCTGAATATGTCCCCTCATTTAACAACTCTGCCTAGAATGTACTTGGCCTGTGTTATCCTTTGGATCTAACTTAAATGTCACTTTTCACCTGAGCAGAATTTTTGTTGTGGGGTGGGGTGCTGGAGGGCAGGCAGAGTACAGCAATATTACTTATTAGATTGTATGAGCCTATATCTTAAAACAACTGTTAGTCCCTAATAACAAGAACCATTCCTTAAAAGAAAAAAACAAACATATTCAATTGGCTTGAAACAGATAAGGAGCAGTATTCTACAACTACTTGGGTTGGATCTCTGTTCTCCTTTAGTTTGATCAACTCCTTTAGTAGCAGTCATTCCCTCTTAAAAGAAGAACTTGGGAACCAGAGAGAAATGTGATTCCCTTAAGTCATTTCCATTTACTTGAATTGTAGTACTATCACCCATAGTAAAGACTGGCTATTTAATAGGAATGAACTAATGGACAGAAGGAACTTAACTGGCAACATACGCTGGGGCCAGTTTAGTTTGGGGAACTTCTCAGGCAAGTATATTCGTATTCAGCTTTGTTCGCTCTGAAGCCATATTGTTTGGCATCAGAATGAATGTGTATAAAAACCAAATAATCTATTGATATTGTTTAGGGGAATTTTTAGGAGTTTTACTTCTTAGGTGGAACCTTATAGCAGTACTCTCAAAAGCAGTGACGTCTGAAGGTTGGACTGTGCTTCAAGCATACTGCTGGGTAGCTGCTAATTTGTAATATTACAGAATAATATAGAGCTTACTGGAATTTTAGACATAGGTAAGGTTAAATATTAAGGTCTAGCATTGTTTTCTATAAATCAGGATGTTTTACAAAAGAGCTAAGCCCCTCCTTCTACCCACTTCTGATGAAACCTCCATATTCCACATTGAAAGCAGTTTTCCTACTTACCTATTGGTGTGTTTGGTTAGGCAGTTGAATAGAAACCTGAAGAGAAGTAGAATATGCTGGTTGTGGCTAATGAGAAGAATGGTGGGGATAGGGTAGGTATAATAATTTACATAACTTGACCAAAGTTTAGGGTATGTTTAGAAGAGTGGTAGAATATAAATTTAGAATGTTATCTCATAGAAGTATCACAGACACGTAAAAATGAAGTAGGACCTGAAGAATAACTGTAAGATTTTGAACAGTCAAGTGATTTCAAAAGAGTTGTATTTGAGAAGCTTAATTTGGCAGTTTACTGTTGCACAAGTTTATCTAGAATAAAACAGGAAGTAAGAAGACCCTTTGGCAGTCAGTCAGAGTTCTCCAGCTGGATGGGCAGAAGTAGTGATGGTAGTGAAAATGGAAATTAAGGGATGACAGATGCTTTGGAATCTGGAAATTCTTAGATGAAGGCAAAAGGAGACAAGAATTTCTGATGACTTGTAGTTTTTAAGACTGGGTTGCTGAGAATACAGTGGCTCTATAAAAAAGAATCAGAAAGTCAAAACTATTTTCATAATTAAATGGTTAAGTCTGGTTTTAGTATCCACAGCCTTTACTGTGGTGGAAAATATCTGAATGTAAGTGTTTCATTAGCCTCTAAAGTTAAGGACAATAGGAAAATAGAATGTTTGGGCTAGATTTACAAGCAAAATAAACATTAGTTAAGAATTAATTATTAATACAGGAACAATAGTAAATTTATTAAGGAAAAGAATAGAAGGAAAAAAATAAGCTCTTTGGGAAATGCCTTTATTTAGGGAGCAAAACATCTCCTTGTCCCATGATATATAGTTTGGCTGTGTTCCCACCCAAATCTCATCTTGAATTCCCACGTGTTGTGGGAGGGACCTGGTGAGAGGTAATTGAATCATGGCGTAAGTCTTTCCCATGCTGTTATTGTGATAGTAAGTCTCACGAGACCTGATGGTTTTAAAAACAGGCGTTGCCCTTCACAAGCTCTCTTTTTAATTGCTGATACCTATGTAAGACGTGACTTCCGCTTCCTTGCCTTCTGCCATGATTGTGAGGCTTCCCCAGCCACATGGAACTGTAAGTCCAGTTAAACTTCTTTCTTTGTAAATCGTCCAGTCTCGGGTCTGTCTTTATCAGCAGCATGAAAATGAACTAATATATCTCGTTTTTTGATAGAGATAGCCTTATGAAATCCCTTGTCGCTGAACACGAGAAGAAAGTTATATTTACCAGTGACAAGATGTTCTACTGGTCAAGTCCAGTGAGTTTTCAGTGGAGAACACTATCAGTCTTTAGCCATGGAAGCTAAATGTAATAGTACTGTTGCTTTAAAGTGCAGGATATTCTGCATTTTTTAATGAGAAAGAAAAATAAAATGATTGGCTTATTTTGAAACGAATTTGAACCATCATAAAAATTGGTAGAATCAAAGCTATAAATTAATCTATTTTTATTTTTGGAAACTTGATGAGCTCTATTAGGTGAGACAGTAGTTGTGCTGTAGTAGGCTACCTAACAGTAATAACATAATATGTTATTCAGAAATCACGTGTCTTTTTATCTAGAACTAGGCATATGAAACTCAGTTTCAGCAAGAATAAGGCCATTTGTCACTAAGAGTAAATAGTCAAGGCATATTGCAGAGGTTGCTTCTGCTAATTTAATCAGTGCACATTCCTTAATTAAACACTTGTTATATTCCAAATACTCTTATAGGCAATTAGCAGTAATTCTCAAACTTTTGTTGTTAGAAAAACACCTGCTTTGCTTCTTGAAAATTCAGGATTATCGTATAAACACTATTTTCCTGATCCAAAAATTGTGATTGATAGGTCAGAGTGGTACCCACAATTGTATATTTTTAATCTCCAGCTGATTCCAATAGAAGTTTTCTACAGAAAGCACTGACTGAACATGGGACAAATAAGGCTCAAACTCTGCCTTGGGTAACTAGAATGGAGAGCACGCATAGTCTAAGTGCTGTAGAATGTGATGCTATAGAAATAGATACATAGAAGTATGTGAATAGTATGAGTAGAAATACGTACAATCTATATCAGGAGGAACAAAAGGAGGGCATTGCCAATTATATTAAGTGATATCTCAGAAGTGATTCCCTTGCTTGTTTTTATATGCATATTTGTACTGAATGGTCAAGATGAAAAATATTCTAAACAAAGTAACCACATGACAGAAAACATGAAAATATACATTAGTATAATATAGTCATTAAACATGTATTGTGAGTTTTTAATTTGAATTGGGGTAAAAGATAAAATATGTGGTAAGAAGTTTAGACCCATTCTGTGTGCATGGGAAGCAATTGAAGAATTGAAGCATTGCAGTGTAGTAACAAGATCAGGGCTGTATTTCCAAAAGTTCACTGGCAAAAGAATGGAAGGAAGATGGTTCACCACAAGGTAAAGAAGCATCTTAGTTAAGTGTTGAGTAACCTATACATGAGGAGTTTAAAAATATCTGAATACCATGACTCAATTTTCGCTGAGACCTGACATAGGATTATGAGAATGTCTGTGTCTGTAGGAAGACAAAATAACAAATAATTTACCTTAGGACTTTCTATCTAAAGAATCCTTTTCAAACTTAAAAATTTGTTTTCAAGCTTATTTTCCAATAAAGTTTTATACAGAATCATAAAACGTACAACAGATAAACAATGGAGCCACTCTGCTCCAAGTGGGTGTGGTAAGAGATAGAGGAAATATTCTCTCCCCATGGACTTTTCTTTTCATTTTGTATCCTGGCATGGCTCTTTAGAAAACACTAGTGTTTTGAAAGCGTTTGAAAATCACTAAATTAGAATATTCTATAGATATTTGAAGATTTTATTATTTAGATTATTATGTGGATCATAAATTAAGGTGACCACAGTAGCATTGTTTTAAGAATGGAACTTTAAATGTGTATGTAAGAGAAATCTGTTTCTACAGATTTTCCTTATGTATGAATATATAGATGTAACACATAAGGTTGACAGCAGAAGTAGGGTATTAACAGTTTTTATGAAATGTAGACATTACCACTTTTAGACCAACTTATTTTAAACTTAAAATTGTACTGAATTGTACATGAAATATTCTGTGTATTTCCATCTTTATTTTATTTGATAAATATGGATTCCACTAGCTCCAATCTCAGAAACACATCACTACTCTTTTAGGCCTCTGTCTTTTTTGTCTTTTCATGTAACACTTTACAATAATAGCCTAATCATTCTCAACTCCTTTGGTATTTATTGCAAAGACATTAATTCTGATGGGCTCATTTAGTATTAATGTGGATGTCATAAGTCCTTCAGTAAGAATAGGATTTCTTCTGGAATTCAGCATTAATTAGCAAGGTCATTACTTAAAAGTGTTACTCGTTCCTTTTAAAGCAGTTCCACTTCAGCATACTCCTTCCTGAAAAGTACATCCAGGCTCTTTCCATTAGAAGGGCTACTTACAAGTACTTGAATCCGTTGAGAGAAAGTTGTGGAGGTGAACAGGATACAATAGACAAGGTGTGGTAATTACTAGACAACTGATTAGTAGGAAGCTGATGTTTTAATTGAGCTTCTGTGGTCCCCACAATAGCTTGAATTGAATAAGAGACTTGATTGCACTTTAAATCTCTCTGGAGCATAAAGAAGCAATAGCATTAAATAAAATGTTCAAATAAGCCCTTCAATTTTTTGTGGAAAGTTAAAAAAACACACACACACACATCTAAGACCATAGCAATTGATGCATTAATCAGGGATTTTTTGGACTAGAATCACGTGTATATTGATAACTAAAGGTATTTTTAACGCTAAATATGTGTATTTGAATTTTATGGTGCTCATCTAAAAAAATATCAGTTGCTTATGTTGTGATTTTAATGCATTATTCTTAATGCTTTTCAGTATGAAAGCATAGTTATTTTTATGTTCATCCATTGTGCCAAGGTCAACTTATTATTCATTAAATAATAAGAAAGTTTAAGTGTCTTAACTATAGTACTGGGATGTCTACCATATCACATATCTTTATAAAAAGATTGACTTGATAAATGGAAATGATTTTAGATTCATATAAATGGAAGAGTGAATTCATTCTTTCCCCCAGTGACTTCTCAGTAGTTCATCTCTAAGCGTTTCAGCATTGCAGAAAATCCCTTTTTATTCTCAGTTTTGTTCAAAGCTAAGACCACTATTTCACTTCCCCTTAAAAATTATGTTTTATTATTTTAATTTTATGTTAGAGTCAGGGGGTACATGTGCAGATTTGTTACGTGGATATATTGCATAATGGAGAGGTTTGGGCTGTTACTGTAGCAATAACACAAATACTGAACAGTGTACCCAGTATGTAATTTTTTAACCCTTACTCCCTCCCACCACCCCACTTTTTGAGTCCTCAGTGTCTATTAATTTTATCCTTATGTCCATGTGTATACATTATTTAGTGCCCACTTATAAGTGAGAACATGCAGTGTTTGATTTTCTGTTTCTGAGTGATTTCACATAGTATGATGGCCTCCATTTCTATCTATGTTACTAGAAAGGACATAATTTCATTTTTTATGGCTATGTAGTGTTCCACAGTGTATATATACGACATTTTCTTTATCCAGTCAACTGTCGATGGACACTTAAGTTGATTCTATGACTTGCTACTGTGAATAGTGATACAATAAACATATGAGTGCAGGTTTTTCCTTTATACAATTTCTTTTCCTTTGGATAGATATGCAATAGTGGGATTCCTGGATTGAATGTTAGTGCTACTTTTTACTTATTTGGGAAATCTCAATGCTATGTTTAATAGAGGTTACATTAACATACGTTCCCATTAACAGCGCATAAACATTTTCTTTCCTTTGCATCCTTGACAAGATCAGTTGTTTTGTGACTTTTCAGTCTGACTGGTGCAAAATCATATTTCATTTATTTGATGATTAGTGATATTGAGCATTTTTTCATGTTTTTGCCCACTTGTATAACTTCTTTTGAGAAATATCCATTGATGTTATTTTCCCACTTTTTAACAGGATTTTTTTTCCTGTCAGTTATTTGAGTCATTGTAGATTCTAAATATTAGTCCGTTGTCAGAGACATAATTTGCAAACATTTTCTCCCATTTTGTAGGTTGTTTATTTACTTTATTGATTATTTGTTTTGTTCTTCAAAAGCTTTTTAGTTCAATTAAGTCTCATTTCTCTATATTTGGTTTTGTTGCATTTGCTTTTGGTGTTTAAGTTATAAATTATTTGCCTAGGCCAATATCCAGAAGAGGTTTTCCTAGAGTTTCTTCTAGTGTTTTTATAATTTCAGGTATTACATGTGGGACTTTAATGCAGCTTGAGTTAATTTTTGTACATAATGAAAAATAGAAATCCAGTATTAGTCTTCTACATACGGCTAGCCAATTTTCCAATCATCATTTATTGTATAAAGTGTCCTCTCTCCATTGTTTATTTTCATTGACTTTATGAAAGATCAATTGATTTTAGGTATATGGCTTTATTTCTTGGTTCTTTACTCTGTTCCACTGAACTATATGTATATTTTGGTACCAGTACCTTGCTGTTGTAGTTACTATAGCCTTGTAGTATAATTTGAAGTCAGGTAAGATGATGTCCCCAGCTTTGTTGTTTTTGCTTAGGTTTTCTTTCTTTTCTTTATTCAGGCTCTTTATTATTATTATTATTATTATTCTTTGCAACCTTTAGAATGATTTTATCTAATTTTGTGAAGAATGATGCTAGTACACTGATATAAACTCTGTTGAATCTGCAGATTGCTTTGGCTAGTGTGGTCATTATAATGATATTGAATCTTGAACATGGATATAATATTGATATCCATGAACATGCGTTGTTTTTCTATTTGTTTGTGTCATCTGTAATTTCTTTCATCAATGTTTTGTAGTTATCCTTGTACAGATCTTTCACCTCTTTGCTTAAATGTATTCTTGGAGGTTTTATTTTGTGTGGCTGTTGTAAATGGGATTACATTCTTCATTTGGTTCACAGCTTGAACATTATTGTTATAGAAATACTATTGTTTTTCATATGTTAATTTTGTATTTTGCAACTTTACTAAAGCCATTTACAAAGTCTAGGAGCCTTTGAGAGGAGTCTTTAGAATTTTCTAGGTATAAGATTACACCATCTGCCCACAGAGATAATTTGATTCCCTCTTTTCCAGATTGGATGTCTTGTATTTCTTTGTATCTTGCCTATTGCTCTGGCTGGGACTTCCAGTATTATGTTGAATAGGAGTGGTGAGAGTTGACATCCTTGTCTTGTTCTTAGAGGGAATTCTTTTAACTTTTCCCGATTCAATATGATGCTGGCTATTGGTTTGTCATATATGGCTTTGACTATTTTGAGGTAGTTTCCTTCAACGCCTAGACTGTTGAGGCTTTATCATGAAGAGATGTGAAATTTTATCAAATGCTTTTTCTGCATTTATTATTTATAGTTTTTATTTTTAAATCTGCTGATGTGGTGAACCACATTTGTTAAATTCCAAATGTAGAAACATCTTTGCATCCCTGGAATAAAATGCACTTGATCATGAATAATTATATTTTTGATGTTCTGTTTTATTTTGTTTGCTAGGATTTTGTTAAGGATTTTTGCATCTATGTTCATCAGGAATATTGGCCTATAGTTTTCCTTGTTGTTGTTGTGTCCTTGCCTGATTTTTAGTATCAAGGTAATACTGGTTTCATATAATGAGTTAGGGAGGAATTCCTCCTACATGGATTGTAAGGAAGCAGTGAGATCCAAAAGAAAGTTGAAAGCCAACAGAAAGAAACCACAAAAAACAATTCAGGAGATGAAAGATGAGATAGATATATTTAATGAAAACAAAGAGATCTTCTATAAATAAAAAATTAACAAGGAATTTTAAAACTCAGCTGAAAGCTTCAACAATAGTCTAGACTAAGGAAAAGAAATAATTTTAGAACTCAAAGATTGTTCTTTTTAATTAACATGGTCATGCAACAACAACAACAAAAATTTAAAAAACAGATATAAAAAATTTGCAGAATACCTGGAAGATACTATACAAGATGAAGATCACCAAGGCATATAGTCATGAGACTATCCAAGGTCAATATGAAAGAACAAATCTTAAAGGCAGGTAGAGAGAAACATCAACTCACCTATAAAGAAAGCTCCCTCAGACTATCAGCAGAAACCTTACAAACTAAAGAAGGATCAGGTTCTATTTTTACCCTTCTTAACGGAAAAACATGTCAGTCAAGAATTATATATCCTACCAAACACAGATTCATAAATGAAGGAAAAAAGAGTCTTTTCTGGACCAGCAAACACCAAAAGAATTCATCACCACTGGACTGGTCCTACAAAAAAAATGCTCAAAGGAATTCTAACCATGGAAATGAAGGAGGACAATACACTCTACCATAAATGCACACATAAGTAGATAGCTCACAAACTCAATAAAGCAATTCAATGATTGAGACTCCAGGGCAACTAGTTAACAAAACTATGAAAGGAACAATCCCTTAAATAGCAAAATTAACCTTGATTGTGAATGCCTAAATATTCCACTTAAAAGAGAGACTGCCAAATTGGATTAAAAAACAAGACTCAACCATTTGCTGCCTACAGGAAATCCACCTGCATTTAATAAAACCTACAGATTCAAAGTAAGGGATTGCAAAAACATCATGCAAATGGAAAGCAAAATTGAGCATAAGTAGCCATTCTTATATTAGATGAAAGAGATTTTAAAGCAACAACAGCTAAAAAAAAGGGGGGGCATTATATAATGATAAAATCTTCAATACAACAAGAAGTTTTAACTATTCTAAATGTATCTGCACCCAACACTGGAGCACCCAAATTTATAAAACAAACACTACTAGACCTACAAAAAGAGATTAATAGCAATGCAATAAGAGTGGGAGACTTCAAAAATCCAACAGTAACACTAGACAGGTCATTAAGGCAGAAAGTCAAAAAAGAAACTCTAGACTTAAACTAAACTTTAGATCAAATTGACCTAATAAACATTTACAGAACATTCTACCAAGAAACTGCAGAATATACATTTTTCTCATCTCTACATGGAACATTCTCCAAAATTGATCAAATGTTTCACCAAAAAGCAAGTCTCAATAGATTTTTTAAGAATTGAAATCATATCAAATATCTTCCCAAACCACAGTGGAATAAAGTTAGAAATCAGCACCAAGAGAAACTCTCAGAACCACATAAGTTTATAGAAAGTAAACAAATTGCTCTTTAATGACTTTTTGGAAAATAAGAAAATTAAGGCAGAAATCAACATGTCTATGAAATAAATAAAAACAGAGATACAGCATACCCAAACCTCTGGTATACAGAAAAAATAGTTTTAAGAGGAAAGTTTATAGCATTAAATGCCTACATAAAAAAAGGCAGAAAGGTTTCATATTAACAACATAATGTCACATCTCAAGAAACTAAAAAAATCAAGAACAAACCATACCCAAAGCCAAGAGAAGAAAAGCTATAACAAAGATCAGAGCAGAACTAAATAAAATTGAGACCAAAAAATGAAACAAAGGATCAATAAAACAAAAGTTGGTTATTTGACAAGATAAACAAAATAGACTGCTAGCTACTTTAACCAAGAAAAAAAAAAAGAAAGAATATTCAATAAGCACAGTTAGAAATATCAAAAGTGGCATTACAACTGATACCACAGAAAAGCCAATAATCATCAGAGATTACTATGAACATCTCTGTGTACACACTAGAAAACCTAAAGGAAATAAATTCCTGGAAATTTAAACCTCCTAATATTGGACAAGGAAGAAATAGAAATCCTGAACAGGCCAATACTGAGTAATAAAATTGGATTGATAATTTAAAATATTTCAACAACAAAAAAAGTGCCCAGGGCCAGTTGGATTCACAAATTTTACCAGAAGTACAAAGGAGAGCCGGTACCTATCTTAATAAAACTAATCTAAGAATGACATCTAGATTCCTAAATTAACTATAGGGAATACAACTGTGGCTTTAAAATCATTCTGGGTATTCTCTGTGAAATCATCTGCATCAGGCTTACTTTCAAGTTTTCTATGAGTTATCAGTGAATATGATTAAAGGAACTCATTAGTTCTAACAAATGGTAGTTCCTTTTGTGTTACAAAAATATCAAAACAAATTTCTAAATCAACTGAAGACAGTTTTTTTTAAACTTTCTGACAAATTTCCTAATGTATAAATTAAATATTATCTGATGTTTTTAGCACAAAGGAAACATTTTTATTGAAACACTCTAGGAATGTAGCTTGGATGGTATAGTGAAAACAATACTAGACTGAGTGCTGGAATTGCTAGATTCTAAATCTGGAACTGCCACTACTTGCTTAAATTTGAGGTTCAGCATTAACTGTAATTACACTTCATCTCTTCAATTGTTAATACAGAGTAAATCAAGAGTCTAGGATTTACTCAATAGCAAATGTTATGACACATATTACCAGTGGCAATTTTATTTTGGCAATCTAATATTTATGTATATTATAAATCACTTTATAATATTTGTTTCTGCATATTCGGAAGTCGAATACATCCTTTGCTTCTCAAAAATATGGAAAGACTAATCCATAGAGCCATTATAATTCAAAGCCTTTGGGGAGGTAATTCTTTGACAACTTTCTGTTTTATTTCAGTTATTGATCTCTTCAGGTTTTTAATTGAATCATTCTCATCTTTCCTATTTCTGAATGCTAAACGTCTCAGGTCTGACTCTGAGAAACTCTTCTCTTTTCTTTTTGCATTCCTTTCTTAGGTAACACCTTCTACTCCCAGAGAACTGATTTCATTTCAATGTTGGTGGTCACCAAACATATTTCTCAAATGTTAGACATTTTAAAAACTTGCTTCATATCCAGCTATTTTCTTTACTTCTCGAGTAGAAGGCTTAACAGTGATATCAAATTCATATGACTCAAAACAAACTCATAATTCCCCTTACCCCACCAAAACTAATTCTGCTCTAGTATTTTTTATCCCATAAAGTGATAACTGCAGTCATACAGCTATATTCTTACTCTCATGTGGCATTTTCACATTTTCTTTTCTTTCTTTTCTTTTCTTTTTTTCTTTCTTTTTCTTTCTTTCTTTTTCTTTCTTTTTTCTCTCTCTTTCCTTCCTTCCTTTTCTTTTCTTTCTTTTCTTTGTCTCTCTTTCTTTCTCTTTCCCTTCTTTTCTTCCTTCCTTCCTTGCTTGCTTGTTCTTTCTTTCTTTCCTTCTTTCTTTTCTTTCTTTCTCACTCTTTCTCTCTCTCTCCTTCCTTCCTCCATCCCTCCCTCCCTCCCTTCCTTCCTCTTCTCATCTCCTCTCCTCTCCTCTTTTTACTTTTTTTTTTTTTGAGATGGATTCTCACTCTGTCACCCAGGCTAGAAGGCAGTAGCAAGATCTTGGCTCACTGCAACCTCCTTTTCCCAGGTTCAAGCAATTCTCCTGCCTCAGCCTCCCAAGTAGCTGGAATTACATATGGATGCTGCCACACCTGGCTAATTTTTAGATTTTTGGTAGAGAGGGGATTTTGCCATGTTTGGTCAGGCTGGTCTCAAACCCCTGAGCTCAAGTGATCCACCTGCCTTGGCCTCCCAAAGTACTGGGATTACAAGCATGATCCACTGCACTTGGCTCATCTTATATTTTCAATTCATCATCTGATACTAAACAGAGTAGCAGATGATAAGAGACCAATACTGATGCCGACAATAGCTAAAATATTCAGATCAATTTTAAAAATCATTTATTTACACTCTTTAGATATCTGTTGAAGTAGTGAGAAAAGGAGCTAAATTTCTCAACAAGAATGACCTTTTTCAATGATCAAGGCTCAGCCAAGGCAGGCTACTATGGTGTGTGTGGCAAGGTGGTGCAAGTTAGTAGAGGGGAATATTGAAAAATCAGATGAGTTTTAGCAGTCTGATATGGTTTAGATCTGTGTCCCTACCCAAACCTCAATTTGAATTATAACCCCAGTACTGGAGGCAGGGTCTGGTGGGAGGTGATTAGATCATATGGCTAAGTTCTTATGAATGGGTTAGCAACATCCATTTGGTGCTATTCTCTTGATAGTGAGTGAATGAGTTATCATGAGATCTAGTTGTTTAAAAGTATATTGTACCTCCCCACCTTTCTCCTGCTCCAGCCTTGTGAAGTGCTGCTCCCCATTTGCCTTCTTCCATGACTGTAAGTTTTCTGAGCACTCATTGAAAGCTAAGCTAATGCTGCCATTCTTCCTGCACAGCCTGTGGAACTGTGAGCCAATTAAATATTTTCTTTATAAATTACCCAGTTTCAGGTATTTATTTATAGCAATGTAAGAATGAACTAATACACAGTCCTACAAGGCTGGTAGCACAAGTTTGGAGAGCTGAAAGGGATTTGGGCACTTGGCTAATTTTCCCTGTAGCACATTTGCTGAAATCTGAGATTGAAGGGGCTAAAGGGTCAGGTTGAAATGCCCGAAAGTGAGAAGAATATTTCCCAAAGTTTCATGCTATTAAGAAACAAATACTCACCATGAAGCAATAGCCTCCTAAACAAAATAGGCAAATAATTAAAGCCCTAGTGGAAGCAATGAATTTCAAATAAGATCTGTAACCTCTTTTTACTAAGACACTTACAGCATCTGGTTCAACTAGGGGTAAATATACAGGCTAGGCTCTAAACAAAGGCCCTTTGGAGATAAAGAATGACTTCGGCATTCACATAAGGCTAGAGTGACCTTGAAATGGCTTAAATTATATGACTTGTCCCCTTATTAGTCAATCTCCAAATTTTGAACCTTATGAGGAAGAATTATAAAGAGTTAAGTTAGACCTAATACCTCTAAAAGATAGAACTTAATATTCTGTAGTTATTGGGACTAAGAAGCCAAAGACTTAGTCCTTCCTTACACCTTGTATAAAAATTAACTCAAGATGGATTGAAGACTTAAACATAAAACCTAAAACCATAAAAACCCTAGAAGAAAATCTGGGCAATACCATTCAGGACATAGGCATGGGCAAAGACTTCATGACTAAAACACCAAAAGCAATGGCAACAAAAGCCAAAATAGACAAATGGGATCTAATTAAACTAAAGAACCACTGCACAGAAAAGCAACTATTATCAGA
>CAUYLG010024922.1:0-39855 GCA_963573385.1 Cacajao melanocephalus
TTTTTTTTGCATTTTTAGGAGAGACGGGGTTTCACTATCTTGGCCAGGCTGGTCTCGAACTCCTGACCTCATGATCCGCCCGCCTTGGCCTCCCAAAGTGCTGGGATTACAGGCGTGAGCCACCGCGCCCCGCCTCCCTCTCCTATTCTTTATTGTCCAAACCTGCCATTATTCAGCTCCAGAGTATCTCAGAGCCAGCAGATTTTCCCTCTCGGGGGGCCTAGACCAAATGCTATGCCTCCTTATCCTGGGCATGAAGTCCTCCATGAGAGGCAATGCCTTGCCCACCATCTTGGATTTTCCCTGGTCTAAGTAACTCTGAACATCCTTCAGGCTGAGATGCCTAGGAGGGAATGGCAGAAAGATTTTGCCATCCTTTCTCATGAACTTAGAGTGACATCCTGTCACTGGAACTTGAAATGTGTGAAAGCAAAGAGAAGTTTTGAAAGTGAAGGTGACTTGTCCTGTGAAAACGTGGTCAGAATGTCCAAGTGCATTCCTGGGTTCCTCTGTCATCTGGCAGAGGGCCCCATACATTGAGGCTAGAATGTGTTTAAATGACTTGCTTGTTCAAGTCAACCCTCTCTAGCCAAGCACACTGTTTTGGTTCCAGAAAGCTCTAGAATACTGATCTGCACTCAGAGAGACCTGGGAATGGCTTGGGGCAAACCCTGTGCAGAATCTTTGGAGATAACGTGATACCCAGGCTTTGGGGTGTCTCTGTGGATCTGGAGTGATGTGTATCTTTTGAGGTGCAAAGCACCCCTGGGACCTCCAAGGAGGAAGAGTGAACAGCTCATCCCTTGCTGCTTATTTGGGAGGGCCTGGTGGGAGGCTGACCCAGTTCTTCAGCTGCACTTAGTCTGTGTATCTCAATATATCTCAGTAGATCTCCCTCTGAAAGATGAGCATATTTAGTTTTTTCACACATTGCCTCCACATTTTGACAACTGTAGGCATAATCAGATTGTCTGTTTTCTAAGTATGGGGCAAGAATAGGACTTTTAGAAAGAATAGGACTTTTCCTCTATCTTCAAACCACTTAGGAAGAATACCCTTAGAGCGTTGCCTAGAAAGTTAACAGTTATCAAAGTGATACCAATATATCATTTAGAATTTGTAATATGTAAACATACTGTTTTCAAGCAGTATAGGAGTTCATATTGTGAAAAGCAAATCTGCCATTCACCTCAGACCCTCATTTGTCTGTACCAGATTGAAGTAACTATCACTAACGTTCTTGGGAATACTTCCAGAAAATGTCACAAATCGGTGCATGTTTGCATGTTTATGTGTTCTCAAACTAGACCTATCGGCCCCCACCTGCCTTTGTTCACTTTCTCTGGGTGATTATTTCATATCCACCATTCAGATCTGTGTCTTCCTTTTTAAATAGCTGTGTAGTTTTCATTGTTATGACTGGACGACAGTCCATTTAAATAATCTGTCCTCTAAAATGTTTAGATGGTTTCCTGTGTTTTGCTGTCCTAAAAACTGCTGTGATGGACAACAAACAAGAGTTTTGGGGAATTGCAATAAAATTGTGATTTTATAAGACCAAGTTAACTAGACAGCCAGGAAGCAAAATTTGAGAACATTTATGTAAAAATACTGGCTACATGAGGTGGCTCACACCTGTAATCCCAGCACTTTGGGAGGCTGAGACAGGAGGAGCACTTGGGCCCAAAAGTTTGAGACCAGCCTGGGCAACATAGTGAGACCCCATATCTACAAAAAAGAAAATACTGTTAGTTGAACAGTATTAAGGGATTGGGAGGCAATCATCCATAATCTTACCTCCCCAACACAGTTATTTTTATTTTTGCATATTACTTTGTTTTTTGTTTTTGAGACGGTGTCACGCTATGTTACCCAGGCTGCTCTTGAACTCCTGGGCTCAAGTTATCTTCCTGCCTCAGCCTCTGGAGTGCACTCCACCAAGCCCAGCAATTTTTTCTTCTTCTTTTTTTATTCTTTTTTTTTTTTTTTTTTTTTTTTTAGCTCCAACGCTGTGCTGGGACGCAATTTTTTCATATTACATTCAAGCTCATGTCCCCAAACACTTTTACATAGTGGCCATCTTAATTTAATTCTTTTTAGAGCTGTAACAACTCTTTCTCTCTGAACTGAAACAGAATGAAACAACACCAAGACACCACATTAACCCCCTCTAATTTCTTCCTCCTTCTTTCCCCACACTTGCACCCACTCAGCTACCAAGAACTTCCACTAAAGGAAAGCTGTTGGTGTGGGAATTTGACACAAACATCTTCCCATGTGTTTCTGTATTTGTAAATTCTATTCACTCCTAAATGGCTTTAAAGCAAGCCTTCGGCTTATTTTTATACCTGCCTCCACTTCACTGTGGGCACTTCTTTTTGAGCCTGCAACCTGTTGTAATTTACAGACGACCAAAGGGCCTTGTAAGAAGGTTGTTCTGAAACAGCTCTTCTGGAGGATGTCTGTCTATGGAGGGACTTGCAGAGGGGAATTGTCAGGAAAGGAGCTTCCTTCTCTAGCAAGGGGCAGTCTGAGAGCTATGACTTTTGTTTCACGCCACCCAAATTCCATTTCTTTATCCTTCAGTTGCTAGGAGCAGGTGTCATCAGGTACAGGCCTGCCAGAGAAGATCCTGCCCAGCCTGCCTCCTCGACCACTTCCGCCCACTCTGAAGCCACCAGGACTTCTTCAGTACAACTTTGGGCAGGTCTCCCTGATGAGAAATTGGTTCACTAAAATTCTGTGAATTGCATTACATTTGTAGTAGGGTTAGGGCTCTTACTTGTGTAGGGAAGAATCTTGATTTAGTGAGAACCAAAACCTAAACTGAGACTTAGCACTCCTGGATTCTCCTCTCATGGGTTTCTTTGTGAATTTGCCACACAATGTAAATCAGGCTATTTCACCACTTCAAGCCTGTTTACATAATTGTGAATGAAAAGGGTGTTTTATTTATTTATTTATTTTTGAGACAGGGTCTCATTCTGTTGCCCAGGCTAAGTGCAGTGACTAGAACATGCCTCACTGCAGCCTCAACTTCCCAGGCTCTACCTATCCTTCCCACCTCAGCCTCCTGAGTAGCTAGGACCACAGGCATGCATCACTACCCCTGGCTAATTTTTCAGTAGAGACAGGGGTCTCTCTATGTTGCCCAGGTTGTTCTCTTTTTTATTTATTTATTTTTATTTATTTTCGTGCCCAGGTTGTTCTCAAACTCCTGGACTCAAGGGATCCTCCCACCTCAGCCTCCCAAAGTGCTGGGATTACAGGCATGAGGCACTGTGCCTGGTGGAAAAGGGTGTTTTAAACTGATTTTTTTTTTGACAGAGTCTCACTCTGTTGGCCAGGCTGGAGTGCAGTGGTGCAGTCTTGGCTCACTACAACCTCCACCTCCTGGGTTGGGGCAATTCTTCTGCCTCAGCCTTCCAAGTAGCTGGGACTACAGGCACACGCCACCATGTCCGGCTAATTTTTGTATTTTTAGTAAAGACGGGGTTTCACCATATTGGCCAGGCTGGTCTCGGACTCCTGACCTCGTGATCTGCCCACCTCAGCCTCCCAAAGTGCTGGGATTACAAGCGTGAGCCACTGCGCCCGGCCGATTTTTTTTTTTCCAGAGACAGGGTCTCACTCTTGTCACCCAGGCTGGAGTGCAGTGGCACAATCTTAACCCACTGTAACCTTGAACTCCTGGGCTCAAACAGCCCTCCTGCCTCAGCCTCCTGAGTAGCTAGGACTACAGGCATGCACCACCACACCTAGCTAATTAAAAAAATTTTTTTTGTAGAGACAAAGTCTTACTATGTTGCACAGGCTAGTCTCAAACTCCTGGCCTCAAGTGATTCTCTCACTTCAGCCTCTGAAAGCTCTGGGGTTATGGGTGTGAGCCACTGCACCTGGCCTTGAACTGACCTTTAACATCTCTTGTAATGTTAAGGATTTGGTTTCACAAAGTCAAAAAATATTTGTATGGATTTCCGTTTTTTAAGGTCTTTCCATTCTGTGACCCGTGTCCTAGTTTGGCCCACTCTACCGCTTATCACTCCTCCTTTCAAGCAATAGGGCTCGGTTTACAAGCCCCTTGGGCCAGGCTCTTCCCTAGGTTCGGCCACTCATAGCTAGCCCTCCACTTACAGTCCCTCTTATACCTGCAGCTGCAGCTCAGCTTTTACCAAAACCTGGATTCTTCTCAGGCTCTTTAGCTTTTCTCCCAATGTCTGGTCTTCTGCCCACCATTTCCCAAGGTTTTTCCAGTGTTCTGAGTGTCTGGCTTACAGAACTTGCATGCTCCATCATTCATCATTGACCAGGCCTTCAGGTTGGGGGAAATAGCCTCCGACAAGCCCCGTTGCATCCAGGGCCTGTGTCCCAAATTAGCACCTCTCTGGATAGCCAGGGAAGAGGGAAAACATTCTTGAGATAAGTATGGATTTGCTAGAGTAGCTGCATTTGCAGAGCATCTTTTTTTCTTTCTCTTTTCTTTTTCTTTTTTCTTTTTTTTTTTTTTTTGGAGACAGAGTTTCGTTCCTGTTTCCCAAGCTGGAGTACAATGTGCAATCTTGGCTCACTGCAATCTCTAGCTCCTGGGTTCAAGCAGTTCTCCTGCCTCAGCCTCTGTAGTAGCTGGGATTACAGGCATGCATCACCACACCTGGCTAATTTTTGTATTTTTAGTAGAGACAGGGTTTTGCCGTGTTGGTCAGGCTGGTCTTGAACTTCTGACCTCAGGTAATCCGCCTGCCTAGCCTCCCAACGTGCTGGAATTACAGGCAGGAGCCACTGTGCCCAGCCTACAGAGCATCTTTCTAGATGGAACATTTCTATTAGGTGCTATGGAACATTACAAAGGAAATAGAAGGCGCCATCAAGCCTAAAAGTGAGAGGGCTCATGGCACATATTCCACACAACAACCTGAACATAACCTAGAATTAAATTCCATTTATTTGTTCCATTCCATCTTATCCTTCACAGTGAAGAAAGAACAGTCATTTCATACCCTGTGTTTCTGTATGGTAATTTCTTTTTAAGGTCTAGATTAGGATTGTTAGCAGTCCTCTGTGTTTGTGCAGTGCTTTATAATTTATAGAATACTTTCACAAACACGATTCCATTTGAGATACATAGAATGGACGTTATCTCCATTTTACAGAGGAGAACATGGGAAACAGGTCACAGTCACACAAACAAAGGGACAGACTAAGGACATAAATCTAGGTGTTCTGTTACGTTTCCTAGAGTGATGGAATTTCCTCTACACGTCACATCATTGGCACATGAAATTTTACTTTATGGGGCTGCCTTCCTTGCGTAAATGTAAGATTTAAGGAAAGAATAAGACATTTATGTGTATAATAGAACCAATCAATTATCTCTTAGTCTTGAAATAGACAGATAAAGAGAAGCAGGAGATAGGATTTTTCTAACTGGGTATTAGTCAGCTGAAAGATCTTTAGCCTAATGCAGAGACTGTCAGCTATGAAGATGTATTAGGGAAGTTGTCATCTATCCCTTAGAGTATAAAATTTTTATTTCTGATTAGAAATTGAGAGACTTATAATCAGGACAGAGAGTAATTTCTTTTTTTCTGCCATGTACCGATTTGTCAGTGTGTGAAACCTATGGATCCTTTCTAATAACAATATTTTTAAATGCATACAGTGTAATACATACGATTATAAAGGAAACTGATGGCGTTAGAATATAGCATGTATTCTCATGGGAGTGATATTGCTCTCGGGGGAGAAAATGATTCTTGGAAGGGGCAAACAAATTTTACTATTTTTTTTTTTGAGATGGAGTTTTGCTCTTGTTGCCCAGACTGAAGTATAATGGCATGATCTCGACTCACCACAACCTCCGCCTCCCAGGATCAAGTCATTCTCCTGCTTCAGCCTCCCAAGTAGCTGGGATTACAGGCATGCACCACCATACCTGGCTAATTTTGTATTTTTAGTAGAGAAGAGGTTTCTCCATGTTGGTCAGGCTGGTCTCCATCTCCCAACCTCAGGTGATCCACCTGCCTCGGCCTTCCAAAGTGCTGGGATTACAGGTGTGAACCACCATACCCGGCCAAATTTTACTCTTTTTTTTTTTTTTGGAGATGGAGTTTTGCTCTTGTTACCCAGGCTGGAGTGCAGTGGAGCAATCTTGGCTCACCACAACCTCTGCCTTCTGGGTTCAAGCAATTCTGCTGCCTCAGCCTCCCAAGTAGCTGGGACTACAGGTGTGCACCACCATGCCCAGCTAATTTTTGTATTTTTAGTAGAGACAGGGTTTCACTTTGTTGACCAGGATGGTCTCGATCTCTTGACCTTGTGATCCACCCACCTCAGCCTCCCAAAGTGCTGGGATTATAGGCATGAGCCACAGCACCCAGCCTCAAATTTTACTCTTTTTATGTGTAAAGGGAAGATAAGCACTTGGTACATAAACAGATACACAGTGTATCTATGATATTAACATTTAATGGAGGGAATGGGAGCTATTGGGGAAAAATGTCTAAAAAGGATCCTGAGCAGTGGCACATAGTCTCAGCTACTCAGGAGGCTGAAGCAGGAGAACCCCTTGAGCCTACGAGTTTAAGGCCAGAGCAACATAGCAATACCCTCTCTCTCTCTCTCTTTTTTTTTTTTTTTTTTTTTGAGACAGAGTCTCACTCAGTAGCCCAGGCTGGAGTGTAGTGGCGAGATCTCAGCTCACTGCAACCTCCACCTCCCAGGTTCAAGCAATTCTCATGCCTCAGTCTCCCAAGTAGCTGGGATTACAGGTGAACGCCACCATTTCCAGCGAATTTTTCTATTTTTAGTGGAGATGGGTCTCACCATGTTGGCTAGGCTGGTCTCAAACTCCTGACCTCAAGTGATTCACCTGACTCAGACTTCCAAAGTGCTGGGATTACAGGTATGAGCCACTGTGCCCAGCCGAGACTCTATCTCTTTAAAAAATATATATTTTTTTAAATTAAGAAGGCTCCCGGCCGGGCCTGGTGGCTCATGCCTGTAATCCCTGCACTTTGGGAGGCTGAGACAGGCAGATCACCTGAGGTCGGGAGTTCAAGACCAGCCTGACCAACATGGAGAAACCCCATCTCTACCAAAAATACAAAATAAGCCAGGTGTGGTGGTGCATGCCTGTAATCCCAACTACTTGGGAGTCTGAGGCAGGAGAATCACTTGAACCCAGGGGGCAGAGGTTGCGGTGAGCCGAGATCAAGTCATTGCACTGAGCAACAAGAGCAAAACTCTGTCTCAAAAAAAAAAAAAAAAAAGCTCCCAGAGAGGAAAATAATGAAGGAAAGCTTTGGAAACACTGGAATGTAATCACCAAAATATTTAAACCACGTTTGATGGAGTAATACAAGTGCTTCTTAACTAACACATTAAAAAATGAGGTCTAGCCCGGCACAGTGGCTCACGCCTGTAATCCCAGCACTTTGGGAGGCCACAGCAGGCAGATCACAAGGTCAGGAGATCAAGACCATCCTGGCCAACATGATGAAACCCCGTCACTACTAAAAATACAAAAGTTAGCTAGGCATGGTAGCACACACTTGTAGTCCTAGCTACTTGGGAGGCTGAGGTAGGAGGATCGCTTGTACTCAGCAGGAGAAGGTTGCAGTGAGCTGAGATCGCGCCACTGCACTCCAGCCTGGCAACAGAGCAAGACTCTGTCTCAGAAAAAAAAAAATGAGGTGTAGTAGTGAGTCTGAGAACTGCTGTAATTTAGAATTAGCGATAAGCATACATTATATTTTTGAAATGTTAGCGACAACTGTAATGTGATATGAAAACAGCTGTGATTTTCGTTGGTGATGAAGTCACAGGGGCTGCTAAAACTACTGTGGTTTTGTGCTACTTCCCCTATGTCGTGCTTTGGTAAATGCTTCTGTTAAAAAGCAGGGATGTTACCTAGAAGGGGCAACAATTTGACCCACATATCCAGTATAGAAGACTTTCTCAAAGCAGCCACTCAACATTTGCAGAAGGTTTGGAACACAAGTCAGACAAATTTTGGTAGAGCAAGTCAGGAAGTGGTTAGCAAATTTCACTCTTATTTCACCTTCCTGATGTTTGCCATAGCTGTGTACCACCTGTACTATAATAGTTTTTATTTTAAAGCACTCGTTTTCAGGCAGGGTACAGTGGCTCACACCTGTAATCCCAGCATTTGGGAGGCCAAGGCAGGTGGATAGCTTGAGCTCAGGAGTTTGAGACCATCCTGGCCAACATGGTGAAACTCATCTCCACTAAAAATACAAAAAATTAGCCAGGCATGGTGGCATGCGCCTGTAGTCCCAGCTACTCGGGAGGCTGAGGCTGGAGAATCGCTTGAACCTGGGAAGCAGAGGTTGCAGTGAGCCAAGATCGCGCCACTGCGCTCCAGCGTGGGCGACAGAGCGAGACTATTTTTCAAAAAAAAATAAAAATATTCTTCTGATCGTGGTTTTGAAAAAGAAAAATAAATATATAAAAATAAGATAAATAAAAACACATAAAAATCCTATTTTCCTTCCTCCTCCTCCTCCTCCCCCCTCCTCTTCCCCATCTTCCTCCACTCCCTCCGTTCCCCTCCAAAAAACACACACACACACACACATAAAAATCTTGAACATCCATCCCATACCACCTCATCTTCATGCTTGTCATCAGTATTTTTTTTTTGAGATGGAGTCTTGCTCTGCCACCAGGCTGTAGTGTAGTAGCATGATCTCGGCTCACTGCAATCTCCGCCTCCCAGGTTCAAGCAATTCTTCTGCCTCAGCCTCCTGAGAAGCTGGGACTACAGGTGTGCACCACCACACCCAGCTATCCATCTCTGGAACTTTGTCACCACCTCAAACTGAAACCCCACACCCCTAAAACAATAACTCCTTATTCCCTGTCCTTCCAGCAACTGGCAACCACCATCCATCCTATGCCAGGTACCTAATTTAAGAGGAATTATACAATATTTGTCCTTTTGTGTTTGGCTTATTTTGCTTAGCATAATGTCTTCAAGGTTTATCCATGTTACAGGCTGCAGTCCTGGTTACTTTTAGCTGATAATTTCTGTTGCAATCTATCTGACTTTTATCAGCATCATCCATTCTACTGTGTCAAATGTGGATTTTTTTTCTGTGTTGATATTTACTTGATTTTTTAAAATTTTTATTTATTTATTTATTTATTTATTTATTATTTTTTTAAATAAAAAGATGGGGTTTCACCACGATGGCCAGGCTGGTCTTGAACTCTTGACCTCAGGTGATCCACCCACCTTGGCCTCCCAAAGTGCTAGGATTACAAGTGTGAGCCACCGCGCCCAGCCGATTTTTTTTTTTTTTTTTTGACACAGAATCTCGAACTGCCACCTGGGCTGGAGTGTAGTGGTGTGATCTTGGCTCACTGCAACCTCCGCCTCCTGGGTTCAAGTGATTCTCATGCCTCAGCCTCCCGAGTAGCAGAGATTATAGGTGCCCACCACCATGCCCAGCTAATTTTTTGTATTTGTAGTAGAGACAAGGTTTCATCATTTTGGAACTCCTGACCTCATGATTCGCCCGCCTCGGCCTCCCAAAGTGTTGGGATTACAGGTGTGAGCCACCGCACCCAGCCTGATATTTACTTGATTTCTTTCCTTAATTCTGCCAGCTCTCTTTTCTTCTCCAGCTTTGATCACTTATAACTCTTTGTTTTTGTTATTCCTTTAAAAATGTTAGATCAAAATGGCATTGATTCTTGGAGTATTTCTTCTTCCAAATGGTATTTATCTATCCCTTGCTTGTCAAGCCTCCTTTTTCCTTTTCTTTTTGTATTATCTTGGTTTGCATCTTTTGTTGGATTCTGTCTGCTTATCACTCCTCTTTTATTAGGGTAGTTTTATCTGGGGCTGAAGGTGAATTCTTGTCTCAACCCACTGTGTTTATCTTGGCCTTCTTTCACTGTTCTCTTCAGCATAAGCTGCCTCGTTGGATGTTGTCATTGGTTTGTAATCTCTGTTTAGTCCTTTGCCTTCTTTGGTGAATAGAGGAGTATGACCTGAGTTGAGTGTCTCCATTTGGTTATGTTGTCTCAGAATATTTTTCAGGCAGAATCCAGTGACTTATCTACCGCAGAGGCACACACAGGTCCGTGGGAGGAGGTCTCCCTGAGATTTGAGCTATTTCCTCTCCATTTCACAGACAACCAGGTCATTTTGGTTGAAAGCAGGGCCCTTACAGAGCTCCATGGCACACAGGATTTTAATTTGATGAGTCATCTTTTGTTTATCTTTGCTTAAATAGCTTTAGTCCCCAGTTGCATAGTTGATTTTCAGGCTGTAGTTTCTTTCCTCTGTGAAGGTTTGAGGTTTGTTCCTTCATTACCCTTTTACTTTTTTACTTAAAAAAAAAAACAAAAAACTGCCTTTGCCTGAGACTCGGATAAGTAAATATTAGCTCTAAGGGTTTTTTGTTGTTCTTGTTTTGTTTTTGAGACAGGGTCTCACTCTCTCACCCATGCTGTAGTGCAATGGCGTGATCACAGTTCACTGCAGCTTTGACTTCCTGGGCTCAAGTGATCCTCCTACCTCAGCCTCCCAAGTACCTGGGACTAAAGGCATGAGCCACCTGACAATTTTTTTTTATTTTTTGTAGAAACAAGGTTTCACTGTATTGCCCAGGCTGGTCTTGAACTCCTGAACTCTGAACTCAAGCCATCCTTCACCTCCCAAAGTGCTAGGATTACAGGCGTGAGCCACCACACACAGCCTGGCCTAAGTTTTGTTTCTTTCTTTTTTTGAGAGGGAGTCTTGCTCTATCACCCAGACTGGAGTGCAGTGTTGCGATCTCGGCTCACTGCAACCTCCGCCTCCCAGGTTCAAGTAATTCTCTGCCTCGGCCTCCCTAATAGCTGGGATTACAGGTGCCTGCCACCACATCCGGCTAATTTTTGTATTTTTAGTAGAGATGAGGTTTCACCATCTTGGCAAGGCTGGTCTCAATCTCTTGACCTTGTGATCCGCCTGCCTCGGCCTCCCAGAGTGCTGGGATTACAGGTGTTTGTTTGTTTTTTTGAGATGGAGTCTCCCTCTCTTGCCCAGGCTGGAAGTGCAGTGGCACTGCCTCAGCTCACTCCAGCCTCCATCTCCTGGTTTCAGGCAGTTCTCCTGCCTCAGCCTCAAGAGTAGCTGGGGCTACAGGTGCGTACCACTGTGCCCAGCTAATTTTTTTATTTTTAGTAGAGATGAGTTATTGCTATGTTGCCCAGACTGGTCTCAATCTCCTGAGCTCAAGTGATATGCCCACCTCAGCCTCCCAAAGTGTTGGAATTACAGGTGTGAGCCACCACACCCAGCCCTTTATACCATGTGTCTTATTAAAACTCAGGGTCCGGCCAGGCGTGGTGGCTCAAGACTGTAATCCCAGCACTTTGGGAGGCTGAGCCAGGAGAATCGCTTGGGTGGCGGGCGCCTGTAATCCCAGCTACTCGGGAGGCTGAGGCAGGAGAATCGCTTGAACCCGGGAGGTGGAGGTTGCAGTGAGCTGAGATTGTGCCACTGCACTCCAGCCTGGGTGACAGTGCAAGACTCCGTCTCAAAAAACAAACAAACAACAAAAACTCAGGACCCTTACTATTAAAGAAGAAAAGATGGTGAACATCGGGGAACGATAAACAGTCTCTGCCAGTCTTTCATCTCTGCATCTCCCCAGACGTAGATTCTCTTCTCTGTAGGCCAGCCTTCTCTGTTCATAGTTTCTGACCCCTCACACTTTCCAGGGTGGCTGTGATGTCACTTTTGGCCCAATTCCACAGGTCTATTCAGTTTCTAAGCAGGCAGCACACGGTGTAGCCAGCTAAGCCCCTGAGTCTCAAGTCCAGATTCTTAGGAGACAACATTTGATTGGTTCTGCTTGAGTCAGATGATCACCTCCTTAGCTCTGAAACAATCATCTGTGGCAGGGATCTCCCTTCTAGGACAGAATGGAGCAAGTTCTCCAGGAAAGAGATATAAGTGGGAGGAAGTGACGGGTATCTGTTAAGTCCTCCTTCTGAGCTTACCCCATCACAACACCCATCCTGCTGGATATAGTTGTCAGGTGCTTGTCCTTAGGGCAGGAATGCATTTTCTTTGTGTCTTTAACTCAGAGCCTAGCAACTACCTGGCACGCTCACTATTTGATATAAAATAAATAATCTAGTTTTATCCTCAGTTTTACAAAGGTTGAATACCTGCCTAAAGTTATATCGTCAAGAGGTTGGGCATGGTAGCTCATGCCTATAATCTCAGCAATTTGGGAGGCTGAGGTGGGAGGTTCACTTAAGATCAGGGGTTCGAGACCAGCCTGGGCAACATGGGGACATTTCATCTCTACTAAAAATAAAAAAATTAGCTGGGAATGGTGGCACATACCTGCAGTCCCAGCTATTCGGAAGGCTGAGACAGGAGGATTCCTTGAGCCTAGGAGGTCGAGGCTGTGGTGAGCGGTGAGCTGTGATCCCACCACTGCACTCCAGCCTGGGCATCAGAGAGAGACTCTGTCTCAAAAAAAAAAGAAAAGACATCAGAGACAGCACAAGAACCCATGACTCCTGACTCCCAGTTCCTGAAGCAATTTTCTAGAATTACCTGGTTAGTTACAGTTTGTGAACCCCATTGTTCAGCACTTGTCTCTGTTTGTACCCCTGCCCAGGACTGCAGAGAGTCTTCCCCAGATGTGGCCCAAGAGGGCCCCAGACTGGAAGACACTGGCTGCACCACTCAGAGTCCATTTTCTGCCTCAACTTTATTGCCAAGGCCAATGTCTCCTCACGGCTCCAAGCTGGGCCCCTTTGGAGAGATCCCATCCTGACTAGGCAGTTGGCCAAAGCTGGGCTCTGGATGCAGGGGCACTCTAGGAAGTGAGCTGAGTAATGAGGCAAAGGTGGGAAGCAGGGTCTCCATGGCTGTCCAGCCTGCGCTGCTCTCAGGTGAATGAGCCACAGAGAAGAGCTGACGTCTACCCCTCTACCATTTTCCTACTCCCCAGCCCCCAAGCCCTTTCACCCTGTCTCCTCCGAGTCCCCTCATGCCTCCCCATGCCTGTTCTCTCACACCATCTGTCCCCACAGGCCTCGAATCCTCTGTGGCAGTCCCGGGGCTCCACCACTGTGTCTTCAGGAGGCCGTTTCCGCTGCCCATCCTGCAGGCATGAGGTTGTCCTGGACAGACATGGAGTCTACGGCCTGCAGCGAAACCTGCTAGTGGAGAACATTATCGACATTTACAAGCAGGAGTCATCCAGGTGAGCTGCCAGGGTCTCTTGCCTCTCTAAATGGCAGGGCTTGGGACACAGCCAAGGAACCATCAGGATCAGAAGGGAGAGACTGAAACGGTCAACCTGCCTGTTCTGTTTAGAGACGAGAGGACTGGATCTGGAGAGCGGGGAGGGACTTGCCTCAGGCCTCCCAGAGAGGGCAGTCTCTGATTCCCTGCCCAGTACATCACCCCTACCCTCTCCTCCCGGGAGAGGCTGGCAGTCCACCAGCAAGATCCTCGCCAGCCCTCCAAGACTTCTTGTCCTGTGGGACTTCGCTGCACCCTGGAATACAGACTATTCTCGGATCCAGGCCTCCTCTACCTCTTAGCTCCTTCTATTCCCCAAGTTCAGAGCTCTGTGGAAGTACTCAGCAGTTCAGCCACAGCTCTAGCCGCAGGGGCAGAGGTGGTGGTGGTGGTGGTTGGTGGAGGCTGAAGAGAAGGTGCTCTTGGGGCCCTTCATGCTTGAGTTCCACTCCTCTCTAGGCCGCTGCACTCCAAGGCTGAGCAGCACCTCATGTGTGAGGAGCATGAAGAGGAGAAGATCAACATCTACTGCCTGAGCTGTGAGGTGCCCACCTGCTCTCTCTGCAAGGTCTTTGGTGCCCACAAGGACTGTGAGGTGGCCCCACTGCCCACCATTTACAAGCGCCAGAAGGTATCCAACAGGAGGGAGCAGATATGTGGGAGGTGGGGGCTTAGGACAGGGTCTTGTGTCAGCCTCTTACTCCACTTGGTTTTATTTATTTATTTAGAGACAGGAGCTCACTCTGTTGCCCAGGCTGGAGGGCAGTGGCACAAACATGACTTACTGCAGCGTTGATCTCCTGGGCTCAAGCGATCCTCCCATCTTAGCTTCCCAAAACGCTAATATTACAGGTGTGAACCACCGCACTCAGCCCTATCTATCTATCTATCGATCTATCATCTATCTATCTATCTATTTATTTATTTATTTTGAGATGGAGTCTCACTCTGTCACCTAGGCTGGAGTGCACTGGAGTGCAGTGGTGCAATCTTGGCTCACTGTAACCTCTGCCTCCCAGGTGCAAGCTATTCTTATGCCTCAGCCTTCCCAGTACCTAGGATTACAAATGTGTGCCACCATGCCCAGCTTTTTAAAATTAAAAAATTTTTTTTAGTAGAGACAGGGTTGGCCGGGCACGGTGGCTCACGCCTGTAATCCCAGCACTTTCAGAGGCCAAGGTGGGTGGATCACAAGGTCAGGAGTTCAAGACCAGCCTGACAAACATGGTGAGACCCCATCTCTACTAAAGATACAAAAATTAGCTGAGCATGGTGGTGGGCACCTGTAATCCCAGCTACTCGGAAGGCTGAGTCAGGAGAATCACTTGAACCAGGACCTGGGAGGTGGAGGTTGCAGTGAGCTGAGATCACACCACAGCACTCCAGGCTGGGCTACAAAGCGAGACTCTGTCTCAGAAAAAAAAAAAATGAGACAGGGTTTTGCCATGTTGGCCAGGCTGGTCTCGAACTCCTGGCCTCATGTGATCTGCCCACCTTGGCCTCCCAAAGTGCTGGAATTACAGGCCTGAGCTACTGCGTCCAGCCCCATTTATTTATTTTTTTAAGAGATTGGGGCGGGGGGTGGGTCTCACTCTGTCGCCCAGGCTGTAATGCACTGCTATGATTGTGATTTACTGCAGCAGCCTTGAACTCCTGGGCTCAGAGGATCCCTACCACCTCAGTTTCCCAAGTAGCTGGGACTACAGGCATGTGCCACCATGCCCAGCTAATTTTTTATAGAGACAGGGTCTCAGGCAGGGCACAGTAGCTCACTCTTGTAATCCTTTGGGAGGATACTACTAATAATAACACTTATTACTAGTGGTACTAATAATACTTTAGAAGGACGAGGCAGGGGGATTGTTTGAGCCCAGGAGTTCGAGACCAGCCTGGGCAACATAGTGAGACCCTTGTCTCTGCAAAACATTAGCTAGGCATGTTGGCATGCCTGTAGTCCTCAACTACTCAGGAGGCTGAGGTGGGAGGATCACTTGAGCCTGGGAGGTTGAGGCTACAGTGAGCCATGATTATGCCACTGCACTCCAGCCTGGGTGATAGAGTGAGACCCTGTCTCAAAAACAAAAATAAAATATTAAAAAGAGATAAGATCCCACTGTGTTGCCCAGGCTTGTTTTGAATTCCTGGGCTCAACCTATCCTCCTGCCTCTGTTAGAGGAAAGAGGTCTTGATCCAGACCCCAAGACAGGATTCTTGAATCTTGCAAAAGAAAGAATTTAGGGCTAGTCCACAGAGTAAGGTAAAAGCAAGTTTATTAGGAAAGTAAAGGAACAAGAGAATGGCCACTCCATAGACAGAGCAGCCCTTAGGGCTGCTGCTTGCCCTTTTTTTTGTTTTTTTAAGACAGAGTTTTGCTCTTGTGGCCGAGTGCAATGTCACGATCTTGGCTCACTGCAACCTTTGCCTCCTGGGTTCAAGCGATTCTCCTGTCTCCTCTCAAGCAGCTGGGATTACAGGCACCTGCCACCAGGCCCGGCTAAATTTTGTATTTTTAGTAGAGATGGGGTTTCACCATGTTGGCCAGGCTGGTCTCGAACTCCTGAACTCAGGTGATCCACTCACCTCAGCCTCCCAAAGTTCTGGGATTACAGGCATGAGCAACCACACCCAGCCTGGTTGCCCATTTTATGGTTATTTCTTGATTATATGCTAAACAAGAGGTGGATTATTCATGCCTCCCCTTTTTAGACCATAGAGGGTAACTTCCTGACATTACCATGCCATTCGTAAACTGTCATGGCACTAATGGGAATGTAGTAGTGAGGACAACCAGGGATCACTCTCATTGGTGTCTTGGTTTTGGTGGGTTTTAACTGGCTTCTTTACTGCAACCTGTTTTATCAGCAAGGTCTCTATGACCTGTATCTCATCCTATGACTTAGAATGCCTTAACCCCCTGGGAATGCAGCCCAGTAGGTCTCAGCCCCTATTCAAGATGGAGTTGCTCTGTTTCAAACACTTCTGACACCCCAGCCTCCCAAAGTGTCACCCTACTTAGTTTTAAAGTCAGGCAGTTTAAGCCAGGAGCAGGGGCTCACACCTGTAATCCTAGCACTTTGGGAAGCCAAGGTGGGCAGATCACCTGAGGTCAGGAGTTCTAGACCAGCCTGGCCAACATGGTGAAACCCCATCTCTACTAAAAATACAAAATTAGCCGGGCGTGGTGACGGGCACCTGTAATCCCAGCGACTCAGGAGACTGAGGCAGGAGAATCACCTGAACCTGGAAGGCAGAGGTTGCAGTGAGCCAAGATTGCGTCGTTGCACTCCAGCCTGAGCAGAAAGAGCAAAAGTCCATCTCTAAAATAAAATAAAATAAAGTCAAGCAGATTGAGGTGAAAGTCCCAGCTCTGTGTTTGACTCAGCATGTGACCTAGGTATGTTACTTGACCTTTGCAGCCCTCACTTTCCTCGTGTAAAATGAGGATGAAAATGCCTACTTCTGGAAGTAGCTGTAAAGATAAAATTAGATAATCTATGAAAACAGAGACTTCAGTATGGTGGATGAGATACTTGCAGGGTCCTATCACTATCACACAACTAGATTCTGCATAAAACAAAATTTTCAAATTATATTGATAGCACATAGAAGCAAAGGCAATCAGTGGGGGTAGGAAGGGGCAAGGAGAAAAGACTGAGTGGCAAGCACAGAAAAGGCAGCTTTTCCGAGAGGACCAGTGCTGGCGGTGTCACTGAGCTAGAAAAACCAGTCTATTCCTCCAAACCCCTAAAAGGAGGGGACCTGCATCTAAGATTCCCAAGAAGACCCTAAGTGAAACGGATCCCAGGAGCAAAAGCAGTAAATTGCGCCACCTGGCTTTCAACAGAGGCAAATGCAAATTCTGCCTGGAGGGAAATATGCTCAATTTAGGCCCTTAGGTTTTCCTTAGATTAATATCAACAAAATATTAGCTCACAATTGAAGGTGCACAGAGAAACGTACTCCATGAGTGAGTGAAATCAGCAGAAACAAAAATTACAGATTTAGGACCTCCCCGCCTCCCTGCTAGGGAACTGAGATATTGGAATTATGAAAGAATTGGAAATCATTCTGAATCAAATGCTTTTTTAAAAAAGATGAAAAAATTTTAAAAAACAAACAATAATAGAATATCAAAAAACAACCGTGTAGCCATGTGGTAGCTCACACTGGTGATCCTGACACTTTGGGAGGCTGAGGTGGGAGGATCACTTGAGCCCAGGAGTTTGAGTCCAGCCTGGGCAACATGTTGAAACCTGTCTACAAGAAAATATAAAAAATTATCTGGACATAGAGGCACGTGCCTGTAGTCCCAGCTACCTGGGAGACTGCGGTGGGAGGATCACCTGAGCCCAGGAGTTTGAGGCTGCAGTGAGCTGAGATCAAGCCACTGCACTCCAGCCTGGGTGACAGAGTGAGACCCTGTTTCAAAAAATATATGTAAATAAAAAAAATAAATCATTTGACAGATGGCTGGGCATGGTGCCTGGAACCTGTTAACCCAGTGACTAGGGAGGCTGAGGCAGGAGGATAAGGCCAGGAGTTCAAGACCAGCCTGGGCAATATAGTGAGACCACCATCTCTAAAAAAAGTTTTTTGTTTTAATTAGTTGGGGGTGGTGGCATGTGCCTGTAGTCCCACCTACTCAGGAGGCTGAGGTGGGAGGATCGCCTGAGGGCAGAAGTTTGAGGATACAGTGAACAACTATCATACCACTGCACTCCAGCCTGAGTGACAGAGTGAGACTGTCTCTTAAAAAAAAAAAATCAGGCCAGGTGCGGTGGCTCATGCCTATAATCCCAGCACTTTGGGAAGCCGAGGGGGGCAGATCACCTGAGGTCGGGAGTTCAAGAACAGCCTGACCAACATGGAGAAACCCCATCTCTACTAAAAATACAAAATTAGCTGGGCGTGGTGGCACATGCCTGTAATCCCAGCTACGAGGGAGGCTGAGGCAGGAGAATCGCTTGAACCTGGGAGGCAGAGGTTGCAGTGAACCGAGATCACGCCATTGCACTCCAGCCTGGGCAACAAGAGCAAAACTCCATCTCAAAAAAAAAAAACAAACAAACAAAAACAGATGAATTAAATGACAGGTTTGTCTGAAAACAGAACTAGTGAACAGCATGAGAGGACTGAAAAAAAAAAAACAGAATGTGTATCTCTGGGAGAGGAGAAGGTTGAGCGTTAGAATCAGATTCCCAGAATGAGAGGATAAAGAGAATGGAGAAGAGGCAATATTATGCAAATAGATGATCATCAAGAATTTCTCAGAATTGATGCAAGAAATGAATCTACAGATAGAGCATCTAGACCTGTGCCTGGCATCTGGTGGATGGAGACTGTCTGTTCCTTCCCACTTAGTGGTGGAGGGCTTCTTCCCTCCACCTCCTTCCAGAATCCCTAGAATGTGCTTCCATACCTCTTGATAGTTCAAGTCTTCTAGATCGCTGTAGATGCCCTCATGGGGGGGTGGGGTGAAGGGGACAGCCCTCTCCTAGGGAACCCTGGCTGGGGTGAGGGGTGTAGCTCTAGGCCAGGTCCCAGCTCTAAGTGCTGACCTGTTTGTGTGTCAGAGTGAGCTCAGCGATGGCATCGCAATGCTGGTGGCAGGCAATGACCGTGTGCAAGCAGTGATCACGCAGATGGAGGAGGTGTGCCAGACCATCGAGGTGAGCCTGGACTGGAGGGAGCAGGGAACAGCAACTGGCTGGCCTGTGGACCCCGGGCTTCCTTGCAAGAGAACTGCTGTGGCCAAACTGGTCTGAAAGTTTCTGGGGTCCTGGGAGTGGTGGGATGGGCTTTAGCCAGGCTGCTGGGTGTGCATTCCAGCTTTGCTGTGAAACTTTAATCCAGTTATTTAACTTCTCTGTGCTTTGGTTTTGTTTAGCCTCATAAAACAGTGATGATGATAATAGTACACCAGCTACCTCATGGGTTCTTTTTGAGAATTAAATGGAATAATGCAAGTAAAAACCAGGGCTAGGGATATAGACAGCACTCAGTGAAGCTACTTTAAAACACTGTGTTTTTATTATGAAAGAGATCTGGGCTGGATTCTGGCTCAGCCACTAACAGTGGCACTGCAGATGGGTCACTTTATGTCTTGGTTCTCTGTGAGCTCCATCAAGTGGGGAGCAGACCCAGTACCCTGGGATTTCCCCGCCATCGGGTCTCAGCCACGCCTTCCCTTGTCCTTGCTCCCCATCTTTTAGGACAATAGCCGGAGGCAGAAGCAGTTGTTAAACCAGAGGTTCGAGAGCCTGTGCGCAGTGTTGGAGGAGCGCAAGGGCGAGCTGCTGCAGGCACTGGCCCGGGAGCAAGAGGAGAAGCTGCAGCGTGTGCGTGGCCTCATCCGTCAGTATGGAGATCACCTGGAGGCCTCCTCTAAGCTGGTGGAGTCTGCCATCCAGTCCATGGAAGAGCCACAGATGGCGCTCTACCTCCAGGTGGGCTCTAGGGGAGGGTGGCAGTGCTGCAGAGTGGCTGGAGTCGGGGCCTTGGCACCTGGACACCCAGGTTCAAGTCTTGTCTCTTGCACCTGCTTGCCCCTACCACCTTGGGCAATTCACCCCGAGTTCATTTTCTCCTTAATGAAATGGGATGTGCCTTCCCACCTACCCTGCAGGACTGTGGTGAGAAAGAAATGGGACTTTGCCCAGGTTGGCCCAGTGCTTACTCTCACCCTCCTTTTCTCCCCTGCAGCAGGCCAAGGAGCTGATCAATAAGTGAGTAGGCACAGCGGGAAGGGAAAGGAGGGGGCTGCGTTGCTCCATTGGCTGGGGGAGGGGCTTGAGGGTGCTGGGGCATTGCCAGTTGAGCCCAGTGTGGTCGCCGCAGGGTCGGGGCTATGTCGAAGGTGGAGCTGGCAGGGCGGCCAGAGCCAGGCTATGAGAGCATGGAGCAATTCACCGTGAGCGTGGAGCACGTGGCCGAAATGCTGCGGACCATCGACTTCCAGCCGGGTGAGGGAGGCGGCCGAGGGCCACTGGGACTGGGGTTCCAACCCTCCATGTGGGGGCAAGGCGGGCAAAATGGCAGGAAAGGTAGGGACTCCACCTCACCAGGCCTTCCTTGGGCCCAGGCGCTTCCGGGGAGGAAGAAGATGAGGAAGTGGCCCTGGACGGAGACGAGGGCAGCGCGGCGCCGGAGGAAGAGCGGCCGGATGGGCCTTAAGGTGAGAGTGGCCTGAGGGACTTGAAATCGGGCCTGGCTGGCGCACTCATGTCCTGTCCCCCGGTTACTGTCCCCCAGTCCTCGGTGCCACCCCACCCTGGAGCCACAAAGGCACACCCCCCAGGGCGGAAAAGTACACTTTCCTCCCCACCCACCGTACCTCCGGGTTACTGGGAGGGCAGGCAGGGTCGGCTGGGTAAAGGAGAAACCCACGTGGCGGGGACGGAGTGAGCGGGGCTCGAGCTGCCTCGAGCCTTCTCAGCACCCGCTCACTGAGCCTTCTTTCCCGGGCACAGGTCTGCGCCCACCCGACTCTGCTCGAGAGGCCGCGCTAGGGTCAGGGAGGATCTGCGCAGAGACCACGGAGTAGCCCAGCTCGGCGCCCGCCCCAGGAGGATCTTAATAAAGAACTCGAGCTCCCAGACCCGTATCTCCTTTCGCTGCCCAATCCCTCAGCCTCGGCTTTGGAGGCGACCTGCCACCATCCTGCCCTTCCTGGAACCTGAGACCGTTTGGGGGGTGGAAGCCAAATGAACCCCTATTGGGCACCTCTGTGATGCCAGGAGCGAACTGGTGAGCCCAGCACCCTTGTAAGAGGGTTGAGGGCAAGGCGGTGGTGCCAGGATTTCTGAGGTCCTGGGGATTTGGGGAGCCCTGGGGCCCACAGGCACCTGGCTGACCTGGCTGAAAGCTGCTCTCCCGGAGCCGCCCCCCCCCACCCCGCCCGCGCGCATCTTGTTCCCCTCCCGCTGGCTAGGGGGCCCCACCTTGCCACGGGTTCCCACTCTGCTGTGACTGCCGCACCACCACAACAGAAGCCAACGGCTCTTCAGCACTTTTATTAAAAAATAGCCACGCAGAGAATGCCCTGGTGGCTCTGCCCCGCATCCCAACCCTGAGGTGGGGGAAAGGAGTCAAAGTTTTCGCGGCCCAAAACCAGGCCCATCACTTGCCCACCGAGTCGAATATGATGCGGTTCTGCTCGGCGCGCTCCCGCTGGCTCTGCGTCCGCGCCAGCTCCAGCAGGGTCCGCAGCAGGTGAAAGGTGAGGTCAATGGACAGAGGAGGGTTGTCCCGCCGCGGCCGCTCCTCTGTCATCCCGGGCCCCGCGCGGTGCGGGAAGCGCTCCGCCAGCAGCAAGAGGAGCGCACGGGCCCCGCCGCCCTGGTTCCGCGCCCTGGGGCTCCAGCGCAGACTCGGGTCCTGGACCCCGGCCGCCTCGGGGCTCCTCTGGCTGCTCCCAGGGCGCAGATGTACTAGGAGCAGCAGCGCGGCCAGCAGCGCGGCGCGTCCTGGCTGCCTCATGGTGCCGCCGGCCCTGGACACACAGGGGCAGTGCAGGGTAAGATGCGCCTGGGGTAGCCACAGGGGGCCGCTCCCCACCCCGCATTGGCCCGGCAGGTGCAGGGGGCCTCTCCCCTCCCCGCGCTCGCCCGGCGACCCCCGGCGGCTCCTGTGGCCGCTGGACGAATGCCCGCAGCCTGCCCTCCAGCCCCAGCCGCTGCGCCAGTGCTGTTCCACCCCTTCCATCCAGCCTCCCTCCCGGGGGAGCGTGGTGGCTGACCTGAGGGGAGTCCTGATGCTGGGGGAGGCTGGGCAGACGCTCTGTGCCACTCACAGGTTTTCGGCGAGTGTTTGTACGGTCCAAGACGGAGCTCCAGTCTGTCCCTCGGGGCGGGCTGAAGGCGCCTTGGGGAACACAGGGTCTGTCCCGGGACTGCCGCCAGCCTTATATAGCGCCAGGACAGCTCCGACTGACGTCAGTGAAGAACATGCACTGATTGTAGAAGCAATGACAGCCACAGCTTCGAGTCTGGCGGCTGGCGAGCCCCCAGAGGGACGCACCTCCTGACACTAGCCTTCGTCCCCCTGGGGCTAGCGTTGGAAGCAGCACTGGACGCAGGGCAGCAAGAAGCCGGCTGAGGCATAATGACTGCTCTGGGACCCACAAGAGTCCCTCGCCCTGCTTAGAACAGCCAGCAGTGACTAGGGCGGTCCCCAGACCAGACTAGTCTGGGTCGTCTGTTCTCCGACACACGAAAGGGAGGTGGAACCGTGGGGCTGTCCATGGTGCTGACCCTGTCCACTGCCTCTAGAAAGGCCAGAGGAGTTGCGAGAACGCTGTGTGACTGGAACCCACTGCCTCCCCGCAGCTATCAGTTATGCAAATGGAGGCATCAGGAGTGCACCGCTGGCACTCAGCCAACACAGGGGACCCATCGAGGGGCAGTCTGCCACAACCAGAGTCTCCCAGCATTCTTTATCTTTTTCCAGCCCCAGGATCCAAATTCTACGGCTGTCTGACCAAGGCACCATGTAACAGGGCCTCTGGCCTCTGAGTGCTTTCAGACCACAAATGGCTGGCCCATCTGCTTTTGAGTTTGCCCAAAGTGGTAGTTTAGCAAAGTTCAGTTTCTCTCCTGGGAATCACAGTAGCAGTATTACTCTGCCCATGACCTTCAGGTTACAATCACTGGGTAGGCAGTAAAGAAATTTGGGCTCAAATTTCTGCTAACTCCTGGTGTGGACAGGTCACCTCCATTCTACCAACGTCAGGGTCCTCATTTGTAAAAGACTGGGCTTGGCCAGGCGTGGTGGCTCACGCCTGTAATCTCAGCACTTTGGGAGGCCGAGGCAGGTGGATGACAAGGTCAAGATCAAGACCATCCTGGCCAACATGATGAAACCCCATCTCTACTAAAAATACAAAAATTACCCGGGTGTAGTGGCACACGGCTGTAGTCCTAGCTACTTGGGAGGCTGAGGGAGGAGAATTGCTTGAACCCAGGAGGCAGAGGCTGCACCAAGCTGAGATCATGCCACTGCATTCCATGACAGGCAAGACTCCATCTCAAAAAAAAAAACAAACAAACAAAAAAACAAACCATTGGGCTTGGTGGTCTCTTGGCTTCTTTCCAGCTCTAGAAATGACTCCCCAATAGTTTTCTGCTTAAAAACTTACTCATTACCACTGCAGATTCCGGACCACATATTTAATAACATATTTACTGAGGCACCATATAAAGGGTTCTGGGGTCTCTAAAGAGCTGGAGCTACAATAATGCTGGGCAGGGTTAAAGTAACAAATGTGTCTACGAAGAGTGGGAATGAGAAGCATCTGCTGGGATATGGGTGTGAAGTTGATAAGGTCATGAAGTTCAACAGATATTCATAGAATGCTTAGCATGTGGAAGGAATAAGACTATATTTTAAAGGACTCTAAAGGCAGTCAGTGTACATTTTAGAGTGAAGAGAGGAATGGCAGGGTGCTAGTCTTCTTAAGTTCTGACTGGCAACCCAATCCCGTGGAAACTGCTGTGCCCACTTTAAGGAGGTTGTCTGACCGTTCCAGGGCCAAGCTGCAAAGTGGAAATGATGGAGTGAGGTAGGCTTACAGCTGATGTGCCTTCCAGGACAGGTAGGAGTTCCAGATAACAGCAACGCATTGGACAACAGCCAACCTAAGGAATAGGAATAGCACTGTGAAGAGGAAGGCTAAGCATGAGCAAGGGCTGGAGACCAGAGCGTGCGATGGAAAAGGAGGGATCCTGTCAGAGTACTGGCAGGTTTAGGTCTCTTTCCTTCAGCGCCATTTTTTTTTTTTTATTTTTCTTACACAGAGTATGCATTGTCACCCAGGCATGAGTGCATTAGAGTGATCTTGGCTTACTACAATCTCTGCCTCCCAGGTTCAAGTGATTCTCATGCCTCAGCCTCCTGAGTAGCTGGGAGTACAGATGTGTTCCACCACAGCTGGCTAATTTTTGTATTTTTAGTAGAGACTGGGTTTCACATGTTGGGCAGGCTGGTCTCGAATGCCTAACCTCAATTAATCCACCCACCTCAGCCTCCCAAAATGCTGGGATTACAGGGATGAGCCACTGCACCTGGCCCCTTCAGCACCCTATGAAGGGTCTGTGTGGCTTGGACCAAAGGACAACTGGCCCAAATTCTCGTGCCATCCCAGAGCTCTGTTTCCTGGATGAGAGCCTCAAAGGATAAATACTTAGTGGCTCTCTTGCCATGCATAACTCTTATTCACACCCCTGTCTGGGCCCCTTCTAAACTCACTGATCTGTCTTGTACCAGCTGAGATTTCATCTTCCAAAATGTACTGCCTACTATATAAAGTAGCACCTTTTTGTTTTAAATTAACCTTGCTCTAGTTTCAAAGAGTGTTGCAAGGACCCTAATGTTTAGGATTCGTAAGTCTGTATTCCTTTTTTTTTTTTGGAGACAGGGTTTCATTCTGTCACCAGGCTGAAATAAAGTGGCATGATCTCGGCTCACAGCAACCTCCATCTCTCAGGCTCAAGTGATCCTTCCGCCTCAGCCTCCCAAGTAGCTGAGACTAAAGGCGCATATCACCATGCCTGGCTAACTTTTTGTAGAGATGGGATCTCACTATATTGCCCAGGCTGGTGCCGAACTCCTGGACTCAAGCAATCCTCTCGCCTCAGTCTCCCGAAGTGCTAGAATTACAGATGTGAGCGACCATGCCCAGCCAGTCTGTATTCCTTTTAGCTATGGTATTCATGTATATTTTGGCCATGTCCCCTCTGAAGAGTTCCATATTTTCCCCTGTTCCCAAGACCCCTCACCTCTAAGCATTTGAACCATGCATCTTCAGTTCCACTATATTTTTGGGTGCAGTTCAGCAACTATTTTATCATATCTGGCCAGGCTCCTACTTGGCTTTCTGGTCTACCTGTCTGTCTAACCTAGGCAGCGGCACCCCAGGCACTGTCCCCGCAGATATGCCATCAAGTGCGGAGCTCAGGTGGGATGGAGACAAGGGTGGTGGAAGCAGGATCCTCCCTAGGGAGATGAAGAAGGTTAACGGGCAGATATTCTGGGACAGTTTCTGGACATGGCAAGACATTCTTAGTAACATGCTTGGGAAGCTGAGGAGCTTTGATCAGGGCTCAGTATTCCGGTCGGGGGTCTAAAGTAGCTAAAGGTTGAAATGAGAATCATTTTGTCTCCAATTGTTGCTAATGTGGGTCTTCCTTGATAGGTGGGGTAGGGGTGCAGCATACCTGTAATGAAGGGGGACCAGGTAGAAGTTGGCTAACTGCACAGCAGGCCATAGCTGCAACAGAGAGAAGGTAAAGGTTGGATGGCTGCCCCACCACCTGACCCCAAACTCACTGTCTTGCCCGGCCCTACCCCAACTTCTGCACACAAGAAAAAGGCGAACAATTGGGTGATGGCTTCCCTAATTACGGTGCCCATCCTGGGAATGAAAGAGGAATCCCAACAGAAAGGTTTTCCATGTCAGGAGGACCCCCAATCCCAGGATAGTTCTAGACTTAAGGAAGCAGGAGAACAAGCAGTTGGGGTGTCAGCTCTTACATAGTAGTTGGTGATAAGGGCATCAGGATAATCCTGGAGAGACAGAGAAGGAACAAATTAACACTTGCACCTCCAAGCAGCTCCCAATTCCCAGTGTGAACGTCACACACAGATGTCTGTTCAAAGAGCACATTCCTGCAGCATGCCCCTCAGCTCCTCCCCTCCATGGCCTAGGACTCTACCTCCACTTGCTCCCTTTTTATCCTGGTGAAACCTGTCTCCCTCCCCTGGGCTGTCAGCCTGCCAGCCAGACATTCTCCACACCTTCCCAGCTCACCCGCTGTAGTTTGGCCCAATTGTCCTGGGCTGACAGTCCATTGAGTGCCCCTACCAGTGGGAGAAAGCAGCCCAGAAAACACGGGGCAAAGCCCCCCTAGGGAAGAGAAATTCAAGTCCTGTGAGTGCTTAAATCCCCACCTGCCCCCAACACAGCTCACCCTCCCCACTGTTCTCCTGCTCACCTGATCCAACAACATCTTCTTCAGTGCATCAACCTTGGTGGTGCCAGGGATGAACCGATCCAAAACCTTGTACCAGCCTCCTACCACAGGGCCCTGGAAGTACACCCCAGATAGCGGCAGGCTGCAGTGAGGGGGCACTTGGCGTTTACATCACTAAGCTCCCCACCCCAAGTATCAGAAAGCCTTAGGGGAAGTGGACACTAAGAAAAAAGAGGGTGGTAGGTTGGCTTAGGTGTCAGAGTCCAAGGGAAGCCAGAGGATAGCAAAGAACTAAGACCACTGTTCAGTCTACTGAAGCCCTGCTGAGGGTAGAACTTACCACAAAGCCACAGCCCAGCAACACCATGGTCAGAGTCCGGCCTCTCTGGTGTTCCTGCAGACCCCGCCTCTCCACCAGCTGCTGTGAGATAATGTCACCCAGGCCCATCAGAGACCCTGTACAGGGTACACAGGTGTTGTCAGGACATCTCCTGGAATGGGCTGCTGCTCCAACGAGGGAGGGACATCTGCTGGTAGCCACTGACACTCTGGCAGTCTGCCCAGGGCTTCATTCTGGAAACAAATGACCAGTCCCTTCCTGCTGTCTCAAAGCCCTCATGTCCCCAAGGATGGTGATACCTCATGTGTATCCTGTCAGAAGCTGGGATGAACAGGCCTGGGCCCAGGAACTTTGCATTGAACTGTAAAGGGAAGTCAGAGTCAGAAAGTGTAGAGAGAGGAAGAATTTAAGGCCACAGGGCTGAGAACCAGAGACTGTCAGAATCGAAAGGGGCTTTAAGGTAATTTAATGTAAATCCCCTTATTTTAGAGGTATGGAAACAAAAGTCCAGGGTCCCACATAACCAGTAAGTGCAGAGCTAAGGCAAGAACCAGGTGGCTGGATTCCTAGGCAATGTTCTTTCCAGACACAGCACAATGAATAAATCGTGTAGAACGGTAGGAAACCTAGTTTTCTCCCTTGAGCCCAATGCAAGACCCTGCCAACAGCTTTCATTTGGTCTTGGGGTCTCTATTTGTAGAGAACAGTAAGAATGACTCTTTCTTTTTCTTTTTCTTTTTTTTTAGACTGAGTCTCACTCTGTTATCCAGGCTGGAGTGCAGTGGCGTGATCTCAGCTCACTGCAACCTCTGCCTCCCAGATTCAAGTGATTCCCCTGTCTCAGCCTCCCAGGTAGCTCCCACCACCATGCCTAGCTATTTTTTGTATTTTTAGTAGAGAAGGGGTTTCACCATGTTGGCCAGGCTGGTCTTGAACTCCTGACCTCAGGTGATCCGCCTGCCTCAGCATCCCAAAGTGCTGAGATTACAGGCATGAGCCACCGTGCCTGGCCAGAATAACTCTTTTTCTAAAACAAGAGTGCTGGCCTGGAATGGTGGCTCACACCTGTAATCCCAGCACTTTGGGAGGCTGAGGCAGGATGATTGCTTGAGTCCAGGAGTTTGGGGCCAGCCTGGACAATATAACAAGACCCCGCCTCTACATTTTTTTTTTTAACAATTAGCTGGGCATAGTGACATGTGCCTGTAGTCCCGGCTACTAAGGAGGCTGAGGTGGGAGGACTGCTTGAGCCCAGGAGGTCGAGGCTGCAGTGATCACACCACTGCACTGCAGCCTGGGTGACAGATCAAGACCCTGTCTCAAAAAGAAAAAAAAAGTAATAAAACAAGAGTGTTCAAATGGTCATAAGCAGGAAGAGGACTGGCTGAGCTGATGACAGTCCCCACAAGAAAGTCTTGGCCACCTCTTGGCACAATCAGCTAAACCAAGATTTCTCCCATTCATAACCTTACATTGAGTTGGCAATGGATATAGTGGCCATTTCCCCCCAGGACTCTGCACCTGCTTCCCTTTCCTTAACTGCACAGACACCCAGCTCCAAGCAGCCCTATTTAGACACCCACATCCAGAAACTACGACAGAAATCATCACTGTTTACAGAGCCCCCAGTCTATTACGGTGGCGTGATGGTTTCTAGCAAATACACACTTATCAGGCCACTTGGGAGTGACCATATCATCTCTGGCTTGCCTGTCTATCTCACCAAGTAATGAGAGCCCCCCTCCAGCCCTGTAGACACACTGTCCCCATGCCCTCAATTAGCACTGGGCAAACACATCCTTCTGCCCCATTCCTTGGCCCGGAGCTGGCTCTGACGTCCATGCTGGCTGCACACTCACTGCTGTGCTCTTCCTCCATACCCTCTGCCCAGCCCTGCCCCTGAGCAGCTTAGTCAAAGGCAGCTGGGTAAGGCTGACAGCTGGGGCTGGGGACGGTCACCCAAGGCTCACCTGGGCTACTGGCCATCAGCAGCTCTGGGCGCCCCCAGTCCTGCCTTGTCTCTCCCTGACACTCCCAAAGTGGTGGGGCTCTTCCCAGAACACTGCGAGACATGACCTCCCAGAGACAAAGACAGAATCCTAGACACCCCTCACCATACACCTAAGCAACCCCCTCTGGTAAGTGCTCAGAAAATGAAGGAAAAATGTCAAATGTACTGCCCCAAACAGGAAGACGACTCTGAGAAAGGGCATGAAGAACTCTTGAGTCCTCTCTAACTTGTAGTGTTCATCACTGCTGGCAGGCTGAGGGGAGCTAGAGAGATTTAGGGGCCAAAGCAGTTCACAAGGTTACATCGACTCAGAGAGACCTGGACAGACTAGCCTTAGAGAAAATACTATAGTATTCCAGAATGAACAGCTCTGAAGATGAGCTGGAGCTAGACAGACTGGTCCAAGAAGGTGCAAGGACCTTGGGGCACTGCAGGTTTGCTCCCACCCCAAGCAATCAGCACTCAGTTCCCTATCCCTCTAGGCAGGGATAGGAAGGAGCTGCTACAGCCCTGCAGAAAGGGAAGAATGCTGCGGAGAAGGGGAGGGAATGGTGAGGCAGAAAAGGCAGTCGCTTCTCAAATTAAGGGACAAACAGTGTAATGGTCTACTTTGGTAAGGTGTTTACAAAGGGCGCTTACACATTTAATCCTCACAAAAGATCTGGGAGGTAGGTGGTCACACTTCCATTAATTAATTAATTAATTTGTTTTGTTTGTTTGTTTTTGAGATGGGCTCTCGCTCTGTCACCCAGGCTGGAGTGCAGTGGCAGGATCTCGGCTCACTGCAACCTCTGCCTCCCAGGTTCAAGCCTCAGCCTCTCGAGTAGCTGGGATTAGAGGTGCCTGCCACCATGCCCAGCTAATTTTTTGTATTTTTAGTAAAGACAGGGTTTCACATCTTGGCCAGGCTGGTCTTGAACTCCTGACCTCGTGATCCACCCGCCTTGGCCTCCCAAAGTGCTGGGATTACAGGCATGAGCCACCGTGCCCAGCCTCATTTATTTATTATTATTGTTATTATTTTAGACAGAGTTTCACTCTTGTCACCCAGGCTGAAGTGTAATGGCATGATCTCGGCTCACTGCAACCTCTGCCTCCCGGGTTGAAGCGATTCTACTGCCTCAGCCTCCTGAGTAGCTGGGACTATAGGCACCGACCACCACACCCGATTGATTTTTGTATTTTTAGTAGATATGGGGTTTTACCATGTTGGACAGGCTGGTCTCAAACTCCTGACCTCAGGTCATTCACCCGCCTCAGCCTCCCGAAGTGTTGGGATTATAGGGGTGAGCCACCGTACCCTGCCTACACACCCATTTAATGATGAATGGCCTTCTCTCAAGGAGGAAAAAGGAGGCCAGGGTATTCTCAGCATGGGTTGACATGGGCTCAGAGGTCAGTAGCACCAGGAGGCCCCTGTGGCTGCTCCCCTGCCAGCTGTTCCTGCCCAAGTGAGGCCCCAAAGGGCCTGCATATCAAAGACTTTCCCTAGACTAATGCACTTCCTCTCTGTCTTTACTCTCTAAAATTTCATCACTCTGCTCCTTGTCACCTTACAGGGATGGCAGGAAGCAATATTTCTGGGAAAGAAACAGAGAAGTGTGTGTTTTCACTCTTCATGGCTTGCCAACAGTCAAACAACAAGCTAGAGGCAGAGCTGGAATGAAAATCCAAGTCCCTGACTTCTAACCCTGTAGTCCTGGAAGCCTGCAGCCTTGCAGAAAGATAGATTCAAGGCCCTCAAACTTTGCTCATCTAGCCTGAGGGACTACCAAGTGACAGGGCACCAGTTGGGGAGAGTAGGTGATAGGTAGATCTGCAGTCCCTGACAGTTCTGTTCATTTCAGAGAAGCAGTGCCCAGGGGTTCCTTTGCCCACAGATGATCAGCCCCCCTGGGCCTGCAGCAACTCCAGGGTGGTATAAGGCTTTGGTGCAAGCATAGAGCAAGCCTGCTTTTCCAGCACAAGTGACCCTTTAAGCAGGAAGGACCCAGACATTCAGATTCCTCATCCCACCTTCCACAACCCCAGGGCCCAAACAGACCCAAACCACCTCAACCCTGGACATATTTGGTTGGTCTGGACCCTCCAGTGCTCTGATCCCCTACCCCTTGGACTTGTTTCCAGGGAGTTAGGACTGGAGGCCTGAAGACACATAATGCCCAGAGGCCTGATGGGGCAGGGTGAGGGGCTGCTGGGCAGTGATGCCCAATGACAGGCTGGGCGTGGAGCCCAGTGAGCAGATGCTGGCGCAGGTGTGACATCATGCCCCTGGGTAGGTGCCAGTTCTCATGCCGTCACTCCCCACCACATCCAGCGGCTGGGGGAAGGGAGCCTGCCTCTGAGCACAGATCAATTTGGGACCACTTCCTGTCCACTAGTGGAAAAGCCCCAACTTCCACACCTTCTTCCCAGACATAGGCGGGGTAAATTCTCTACTTCTCCTATTTTGTTTCTCTATTACTTTTGTGGCTTTTGCATCTCATGTGCAAGAAGGCAGAGGGCAAGAAGTGGCTTCTTGGAAGGAGGAGCAGGAAGCATGTCCTTCAGTCCAAGAGGCCTGGGTCAGCAGGTATAGCTACTGGCATGGAGGCAGCAGTGCTGCCGTTCCTCCCCAGAGGTCTCCAAACATTCGTTAGCTGCCTGGGTTAGAGGCTCAGTCTGGCACAGAGTCCAGGGGGAGTGGAAGCTTAGCAGTGGGAGGGGAGAGTGGGTCCTCTGGGATTATTCTGAATGCTCTCCCATTCTGGCCTGAACCCATCCTATTGCTAGAAAATGAGAAAAAATGGGTAGCTTTGCAGCTTGTCAGGTATCTAAGCCCAGACCAGCTGGGGCTGCACTCAGCATCTGGAGGCTCCAGTAGTCTCAAGTGCAAGGCAGTGTGGCGGGCAGCGCCCTGGGTTATAATGCCAGCTCTGCCACTGACCATCTGAGACCTCAGTGCATGACACTCACCCCTCCTTCCTCAGTTTCCTTCTCTGCAGTCTCATGGGCTGGACTAGATGGTCTGTAAGGCCTATTGAGCTCTCACACCCTCGCTTAATTCAAACTCCAGGGAAACCAGTATCTGTAGGAACTCAGCTGCTCCCACAGCAGGACCAGCGTGGACTAAGATGGATGAAGCCGGGCCCTGGGCCCACTGGAGAGTGGACGGGCCCTCAAAGAAGGAAGGGATAAGGCCAACTCACACTCTGCAGAGCATGCAGCAAATCTTTCCCCAGACTAACCTGTTCCTGACCGTGGCTTGGCCAAAACTGGTATACTAGACATTTCTTTTGAATAATTTCAAATGTTCTTATTTACCTATTTCTTACTCCAGCCATTACTACAGTTCAACAGGATAGATCCTTGCTTCAGGCCTATGCCATACCTGGGCCTTTGCTGTTGATGGCTTCGGTGGCTATACATGTGCAAACTAGTAGTGGAGGGGAGTTATCCCATGAGGTGAATCTTTTTTTTTTTTGAGATGGAGTCTCGCCAAGGCTGGAGTGCAATGGAACAATCTCAGCTCACTGCAACCTCTGCCTCCCCGGTTCAGGCAATTCTCCTGCCTCAGCTTCCTGAGTAGCTGGGATTACAGGTGCCCGCCACCATGTCCAGCTAATTTTTGTATTTTTAGTAGAGATGGGATTTCACCATGTTGGCCAGGCTGTTCTGGAACTCCTGACCTCAAGTGATCTGCCCGCCTTGGCCTCCCAAACTGCTGGGATTATAGGTGTGAGCCACTGCACCAGACGTGGGGTGAATCTTTGACCAATGTGGGATGGGAGCGGCAGATAAAGGTCTCTTCTTTTCTCTAGAAATTACTATTCATTTTCATAAGACTTATTTACAAAAAAAAAAGAAAGAAAGAAAGAACTATTCATCCAGACAGTCCTAAGGGTATTTCTTTTCTTTTCTTTTTTTTTTTTTTTTTTTTTTTGAGACAGAGTCTTACTTTGTCTCCCAGGCTGGAATGCATGATCTCAGCTCACTGCAACCTCCACCTCCTGGGCTCAAGCGATTCTCCTGCCTCATGCGCCTGAGTAGCTGGGACTACAGGCACGTGCCACCATGCCTGGCTAATTTTTGTATTTTTAGTGGAGACGGGGTTTCACCATGTTGGCCAGGCTGGTCTCAAACTTCTGACCTCAGGTGATCTGCCTGCCTTGGCCTCCCAAAGTGCTAGGATTACAAGTGTGAGCCACCACGCCCAGCCACTTTAAGGAGTATTTCAAAGAGCTTCTCAGTTCCAAGGGACTGAGCAACAGCTGCCCTTAGCAGTGGCTAATTCGATAATGCATCCTTATAGTGGCTCTCCCTCTTTCCCTCCATGGGATCACTCCCTACTCCCTAACAAGGTATCTGTACATAAGCTTCAGGCTCTGCTTTTTGTAACCCAAGGCTAAGACGGTTATCCATGTTCAGATTATGGCAAGTGGAACAAACCTAACCCAAACACTACTATAAAAAGAATATGGCTTGGGCAATATGGCAAAATCCCATCTCTACCAAAAAAGAAAATAAATTTCCTGGGCATGGTGGTAGTAGGCCTGTAGTCCTAGCCACTTGGGAGGCTAAGGCAGAGGATCCTCTGTTGCCCAGGCTGGAGTGCAGTGGCACAGTTATAGCTCAGGATGGGATCATGCCACTGTACTCCAGCTTGGGCAACAGAGCAAGACCCTGTCTCAAAATAAAATAAAATAAAATAGTTTATTGTGCCTGGGTTGCCAACACTCACAGAAAAACCAACCTGTTGAGTCTTTAAGTTTACTGAGCATTTAGGGGCATGGTGGCTCGCGCCTGTAATCCTAACACTTTGGGAGGCTGAGGCAGGAGGATCACTTGAGGTCAGGAGTTCAAGACTAGCCTGGTAAACATGGCAAAACCCTGTCTCTACTAAAAATACAAAAAAGTAGCCTGGTGTGGTGGTGCACCTATAGTCCCAGCTACTCAGGGGGCTGAGGCATGAGAATTGCTTGAATCCAGGAGGTGGAGGTTTTAGTGAGTTGAGATTGCACCACTGCTCTCCAGCCTGTGCAACGGTGTGACACTGTCTCCAAAAAAAAAAAATTTCCAAAGCCTTTTCACAGTGATACTAGTATACTGACCCTGTGAAATCATACAGCTAAACTCAAGTTGTTGTCATTGTTGTTGTTTTTGAGACAGAGTTTCACTCTTGTTGCCCAGGCTGAAGTGCAATGGTGCGATCTTGGCTCACCGCAACCTCTGCCTCCCAGGTTCAAGTGATTCTTCTGCCTCAGCCTCCCGAGTAGCTGGGCTTACAGGAATGCGCCACCATGCCTGGCTAATTTTGTATTTTTAGTAGAGACAGGGTTTTTCCATGTTGGTCAGGCTGGTCTCGAACTCCCAAGCTCAGGTGATCCACTTGCCTTGGTCTCCGGTGATCTGCTTGTCTTGGCCTCCCAAAGTGTTGGGATTACAGGCGTGAGCCACCATGCCTAGCCTAAACTCAAGTTTTAAAAGAGGAAACTGAGGCTCAAAGAAGCTTACTGACTTGTCCTGATTAATGCACCTACTAGGAGCGATGACTCTAAGATTCAAATCCTGGTCTTCTAAGTCTGAAGTCCCTGTACTGTTTTCTAGTGTGATGAACTATTCCATGGGACCTTAGGAACTACTATGCTGGGGTCCAAAAATGGCTCAGTGAGCTAAAGCCACTTTCCCCCTTTATTTGTAGTTTGACCCAAATACCCTGAACAGCAGGGAAGGAAAAGTCTGAATGGTCTAAAAAAGTCTGGGAAAAGTGCTGGGAGGCTACAATTTGCTACAGGGCAGAGCTGGGATGTCAGCATAGCCTCAGGAAGACTGAGGCGCTGGAGCTGAAGGGCTCCAGCACCAAGAGACCAGAACCCCAGTTCAGCCACATGTTGGCACCTGGGCCTCCTTGGAGCTCTAGCTCCTGCCTTTGTCAGCTGCAGATGCCTTGGGTAGGGAAATACAAGGACTATCCTTCTCTCCCTATTCTTGATGACCACAAGGGGGAAGCTTCCATCTGGTAGTTACAGGCCCTGGGGGAATCTGAGCCTGGGCAAAGGGCCCAGCGTGTCAGTTCCCATCACAGCCACACTGCCCAGCATGAGTCACCACACACGCAGCCAGGTGAGTCATACAGGCTGACGGACACCAAGGACAGCACAAGAGGTGGTTGGGCACTGGAGACTGGAGAGGGGCTCAGGGAAGGGCCAAAATCCATCTCCTGGCCATTCATGCAGTTAAGTTTCTAGTGCTGATGTGGGGCTATTCTGGTCACAGGACCCCTGTTCTACTCTGGCTTTCAGTAGTCCCCAATTCCTTCCAATAGTCCTCAGAAGCCCAGTCATCACTAGAATCCTGTTCCCCTCCTCTAAACATGGGCAAAACCTCATCTTAATGTGATCACCCTTTGTACCCCAATGGTAAGGCCTTCTGATCATTCCCCCTATAAGACTTACTTATCTTCCCACCATCCTCTTACATTAGCTAACTTGCAAAATGAAGATGGTAACAAATGTAGGTAAGTTACTGCATTACTTCTGTGAGGTTAGTATTCAATCACTGCATTTGGAGTGATTGGTATCTGATCACTCCAAATGGATCAGGATGGAGTGATCAGATACAGTTTGGAGATACATACTTAGACAGTAAATGATAAGAAAAGCAAATGAATGATATAAACAAAATTCAGGAAATTTGGGTGTGTGAATAAGGGAGAGGTGCTCAAGAGATCTCAAAGCTGATTGCTGATACAGAAATGTTCAGTTTTAATGCTATTTAAACTGTACATACATGTCTTAGTCATTCTTTTGTATGTTTCACAATAAAAAATACCAAGAAAAACTGGGGTAGGAGTCTTGATTCAGCACTTATTAGGTGTGATCTAATGTGGACTCAACCCTCCTAGCTCACACACCTTTGTGGGGGTCCTATGCTATAATGTATATAAAAGTGCTTTGCATACAGTAAAATGTGTTTTCCAAGTTGGGGCCTTCTGGGGCAATGCCTTTATCCTATTTCAGGACTCACTGTTCAGCTTTTCGAGGACTTTTAAATCCTAAAACCCTACTGCACAGCTTGGCCAACTATGCATATCCCTTAAAAACAGCCTTGGGGGCCACCCTCCAAAACAGACTGGGGACAGTGTGGGATGAAAGCCAGCCAACCCTTCAAGAGGGCTGAATAGAAACAGAAAGTGAGAGTGGTGCAGTGAGACAAGCCTCTGGCTTCCAAATCAGCCTGCCCTGGTCCCACTCAAGTCCCAGAGGGACACTCACCAGCTGTCAGGACCTGTACTTTCCACGGGTGAGCAGCCAGAGCCCGCTGGTATGCCCGCCAGAGTGCCATGCTTCCTGTCAAGCCAAGAGGAGAGGGGGGTCACCCCCACTGTCCCTTTCCACAACTAAGGAGCCGCCTGATATTCCCTTGTGCCCACTCCCTTGCCCTTCCCACTTCCAATGTGACTTAAAGGGGCAGAGGCCACATGCGGGATGCTTCCCAGACAGCTTCCTGTTGCAGGAGTCGCCTTAGACAATTGGGGAAGAAAAGCTGTGGGAAGCTATGGACTCCCAGTAGCAGCCACCAGCCACCCCACCCTCAGTCTTGAAGCAGAGCCAATGGAGGCCTCGGTTCCCGACCGAGACACTCAAGAGGGCAGCTTTCCTCTGGCTTCCACCCAGAGATTAGGTCCCTGAAAAGACAGCTTGGTCCATCTCCAGATTCAGACTTGGTTGGAACCAGTGTGTAACCTTCCTGAACCCAGCTCCAGACCCAAAACAGGGCTCATCACTGCCCGAATACAGGATGACTACATGCCTCGTGGGCGATCATGGCTTGCAACGCTTTGAGCCAGTGACTGCAGATAATATGCCACTCACCTGAGCGCGAGCTGGGCGCGGAACCTCCCTCCCACGTGACAGGCTGGCCTAGGAACTTCCGCGCCCAAGTCCCGCCCCCTTCCGCCTCAAGTCCCGCCCCTTCCGCACAGCGTTTTTCGGACCTTCGCACCCAGGACAGGAATGGGAGTGGATAGAGCCACAGATACCCCTGGAGAGCGGCTTAACTCGGTCACCCACTCCGTGAGCGACCCCTTTTCCAGCTGGACTGCGCCGGATCCTTGTGTGGACCCTGCCGGCCTTACTTCCCACCTGGGTTCAACCTTCTGCCGCCTCCAGCCCCTTCTCTCCCCTCGAGGCCCTGGCGTCTCTCAATCCGGTAGTCTCATTGTTCAGCCCACCCTCCCCCTCAGACCTTCCCAAGGTCCTGACATCCTTTTCTCAGCAATCGTAGTTCGGGAGCTATACGCTATTTTTTGTCTCTAGGTTCTTCATTAGCCTCAACTGTGAGCTCATGAGTGGGTGAAACTGTAGTCGTTCATATCTGTCCTCATGCAACTATTTCAGTGCGTTGCTGCAAACAGCCACTTAAGAAATACTGCATCCATATGACTTCCACAGAAGGCACTGTAATTAGAACCTTGGAAGACATTAGGTATTGGCTCCCTAACTAACGGGCTGTGCAGCCTTGGTCATGACTAGACTTGATCTCAAGGCTCTGCATCTGTAAAATGAGGGAGGTTACACTATTGACTTTCCAAACTCGGCTCAGTTCTAGGAGTTTTTCAGGAGCTGTTTGTGTGTGGGGGGATGAGAGGGGCGGTATTACTACAGCCACTTTTTTTTTAAAAAGCATATACTTCTCAAAAGACCCATTTTTAACAATGGGGTCCACAGCTGCATATTTGAAAACCAGTAAGCTTATCCGTTCCAGCTCTAACATTCTAAGAGTCTATGACTATAGAGCAGTATCTTTTCTCTCGAGTTGGAAATACCTACAATATCCCTGGCAATGGATTTGTTAGGCTGGCAGGCTTTACTTATCTCCTGGGAGCCCAAACATCAGGAGGCAGACTCTTTTCAGGCTGTCCACTTGCCCAGCTCCATCCCCAATTCACCCAATTCCTTTATTAAGGCAGGGAGACTCCTGCCACAAATCCTGGAGAAAGAGTAAAGGAATCAAGGAATTCAGTGTCACAAATATTTAACTAAAACGCTTCTATTTGCAAAACAGCATGCTAGAGGAGTGAATTAACACAAGTAAATGTAATAGGAGACCATATGTGGTAGGCTGTAAACTTATATTCTGAAGTTAGACTGAGTTCATATCCCCAGCACCACCACTTACTAGTTATATGACCTTGACCTTTTACAGACTGCTTACCCTCTCCACCTCTTTTACCATTAAAATGGCAATACCTACCTCATACAAGTGACATATGCAAAGTGCCTGAAACGGATCAAGTGCTTAATGCTTGTTTATCCTTCTTCCTTCCTTCCCCCGTGGGAACACAAGGGAGCTTTTTTTTTTTTTAAACTGGAGAAAACTGGGAAGCTTTTTGGTGAAGGTGGAATTTGAGCAGGGACCTTGAAGGATGAATTGAACTCGGATGAAGATGGTGGAAAATGACACTCCTGGCAAAGGGAGGAGTATGAGAATAGGAATAAAGGTAGAAAAGTATATGAACAATGGTTAGTATGAAGTGAATATATTGGGAGGGAGAGTTGGAAAGAGAAAAAGCTCTTGTTAGAGAAAAGGAACAAGGTCAAGACTCTGAGGAGACTCAGTTGCAGAAGCAGGGCTGCCAGCACCAACCTACAGTCTCTCAAGTGTGGATCCCCAGGTCCCATCTTTTCTACCACTGAAAATAGGAAAGGGGCTGCCCTGTAGAATTGAGTAAAGCTTTTCTTTGACAGAAGGCACTTGCCTAACAGCTCAAAAAACTGGCTCAATGTGAGCTGGATCCCAATAGGGTAGTGCAACACTTGGCTTCTTTGCACTGACATGGGTTGTTTCTCTGCTGTTGATGGACTTGGGTTTCCTCCAGGTCTGTTTTCTCATCTGTACAGGATGGAGGTGGAACTTTTTTTTTTTTTTGAGACGGAGTTTCACCCTGTCACCCAGGCTGGAGTGAAGTGGCATGATCTCAGCCCACTGCAAACTCTGCCACCCAGGTTCAAGAGATTCTCCTGCCTTAGCTTCCCGAGTAGCTGGGATTACAGGTGCGCACCACACCCAGCTAATTTTTTATATTTTTGGTAGAAATGGGGTTTCACCATGTTGGCCAGAATGGTCTTGAACTCCTGACCTCAAGTGATCCACCCGCCTCAGCCTCCCAAGTGTTGGGATTACAGGCATGAGGTACCGCACCTGGCCAGGACTAAACTTCTTGATTCCCTCTTAAAGGACATTTTCTGATATATCCCTACACTACATATTTGGCCAGTCTAGAATGCCAGAGGATTTTGTACCAGGTAGGCACTGATCTCATCTCCATTCCCTCCAAAAAAAACAGCTGCCTGTTTTTTTCTGTTTCCTGAGGTCATCTATTTCCTTCCAAACCCCAGCCTATACTCCTAGGCATTTCAAGACCATGGTTTGCCTGTTTCTCATCACTAGCATCTGTCTTTGCTTAGGAGGCAGTATCACAATCACTGTGAGTCTGCAGTATCCCACGAGAGGACTCTAACAAGATGAGATATAACAATACATTACTGTACTTGGGTTCTAAACACCTCCTATATGTAGAACTGAAGTAAACATTCTAATAAGTCAACAATGTGACAGTATCATGAAGGATCAAAAATCATGACGTGTAAAAGAATGGTTGAAGTAACTGAAAATATTTAATCTAGAGAAGACTTGGGAAACACATGATCGCTATGGTTAAATACTTAACAGGGCAATCACAGGGAAGATGACTAAATTTCCTAACACCCATGAGTAAAATTTATAGAGGTATGCTCTGACTTGATATAAAGGAAGATTTTAAAAAACATGACTGTTCAGGAGTGTTCAAGTAGGGTCAGATGACCAGTGATTGGGAATACTTCGTAAGCAGGAGCGAGTAAGATCTGAGCTATTGTTCTATCGGTAGGGTGTTTGTGGTATTCCTTGGTCAAAGTAGTACTCAAAGCAACTTCAGTCTCACAGATTACTGTCACCCTCGTGGGCATATATAATGGTTACCCTAAAGAGGAAGTTTCAGAAGGCAGTAATATAGTATCCTGAAATAGACAGGAGCCTTCATGCAGATACCTTTTTCAGTTCTCCATACACCCATTCACAAGTGGTCGCAAAAACACCCAGTACCTTTACTTAAGCTTCACCCACTTAACAATACGCTCAATATGAGCAGTTTGACTCCCAAGCCTAGGTCAGGCCTGAGTGTTTCTCGTGAGCCATAGTCTTAAGCTGAGGAGCCTTGAGAGTTTGTGGAGGG